>JACAXG010000302.1:203722-215641 GCA_018881555.1 Amblyornis subalaris | reverse complement strand
AGAATGTATTAAATATAAGATATATTAAATATATAATGGATTAAATAGAATGTATTAAATAGAAGATATATTAAATATATAATGAATTAGAATGTATTAAATATAAGATATATTAAATCTATAATGGATTAAATAGAATGTATTAAATATAAGATATATTAAATATGAATTAACCAGAATGTATGGAATACATGCAATGCACTGAAGATATGGAGTGTATGGAATATGAAGTGTATGGAATACGTAAGGAATTCAATGGATAGAATTCAATGTATAGAATCATTAAGAATATGTGATTTATGGAACACAAGTGTAAACATCCAATCCCTTCRGTGTCTGCTTCATCACATTCCATCCACCCCGGAGGAGCCAAATCCAGGACACAAACCAATCCATGGAAAATATCCAACGGCACCGAACGCCCRTCCAAACCCTCCCTGCGCCGGGAACGGCCTCATCCCGACCCTCTCCCACATTCCCGGCACCTTCCCGCCCATCCCGCCCTTCCCCGGGACACGCTTCCCGACTCCCCTCTCCCCTTTTCCCCCCTTTTCCCTCCTTCCATTCCCAACTTTTCCCCGCGCTCCGCAATCAACTTTCCCTCGGAGGAGCGTGCTTGGGGGGGGTTGGAGCAATTAGAAAGTCGGGAATGTGTTTTCCCTAATCGAAATTCCAATCAGCCTTGGCACTCCCAACAGCCGCTCCCATTCACATGGAAATCAGCTCCAAATAGGCCAATTACGCTCCTGCCCCATTCCCGTTCCCATTCCCGGCTTAACCCGCTCGGGCCTGGAAAACTCTCGCCCGAGGCACAAAGGATTTCCTCGGGAAAAGCAGGGATCGGGACATCCTTGGGATGGGGGAAAATTGGGATGCCGAAGAGATGGGAGCCGCTGGAAAGGTTGGAGACCATTCCCGAAGTTCTGGARGGCAGCGGTGAATCCGGCGCCTTTTCCAATGGTTCCCACGGGAAAAAAAATGGCTCCGGGTGGGCCAGAGGTTGTTCCCGCTCATCCYGGCTCTTTCCCGAGGTTTTCCGGATGGTTCCGCGCGCGCAGGAGAAGCTCGGATAAGGCCAAAGCGCAGGGAGGTTGGGAATGCGGTGGGRAAGGAGGGAATCGGAGGGAATATTCCTTGGATGGGATTTTAGGSAAGGTCTCTCCTCACCAAAGGGTGATTATTCCCGGGAAAGAATGGGAATTTAGGGAGCGTTCGGGATCGTTGCCCCAGGAATGCTCCTTTATTGGGAATGAACAGGATTTAGGGAACGCCTGGATGTTGTTCCCAAGGTTTGGCAAGCCTGTTCTCCCACCAGACAAGGAATTTTAGGGAATGTTTCCCCTCTGGAATTCTCTCCCAATCCTATCCCAGGATCAAGCCAGACCTGCTGCGGCTGTTCCGCCTTTATCCATGTGTCGGGAAGGGCTGGAATTCCTAAATCCAACTCCTTTCCCCCCCTAGGATGGACAAAAAAATTCCAAGCCYGAATCCACGAGAGTTTTCCAAGCCTCGGAGACGAAAGGAAAACATCCACGGACCCTACGGAGCTTTGGATTCCTCATCCCAACTTTTTCCTCAGGAAAAGACAAAAAGAATTCCCAAATTCCRATGATTGCGGGAGAAAGGGGGAAAAAAAAAGCCGGATGGAGGGGATATTTCGGGATCTTCCCGGAATTCCCACGGGGTGGAAAAGTGGGATAAAAATATCTTTATCCCTGAATCCTTGGGAAAGGGTTGTTAGCATTCCCGGGAAACCTTTCCGGGCCGGAATTCCGCSGCCTCCCCGCTCCCAGCTCGGGAATGTGGGGATGGGAGCGGAAAGGAGGCAAAAAGGATGGAATTGCAGCTAAAAAATTCCCACCAAACCCCTAAAATCCTGGAATTTTCCTCCTTGTTGAGCCGGGACAGTATTGGGGCTTTTTTGGGAGCGTATTCCCACACGATCCCGGTTTTTTTCCTGCTGCTTTCCGAGCCGGGAATAACGAGACAAAGAATTAAAGCCGGAGAGGGAGAAAATCCACGGAAAAATCCATCCAGATGGGAAYGAAACGATCCCTCCTGGAAAAAGCCGAGCGCGGTTTCTATGGCAAAGCTCCGGAATTGGCTTTTTAAGGGAAAATTATGGGAATTCCACGCAAAAAGCTGGCACCATTTCCCTTTGTTACGGGAAAAGGTGCGATCCCGCTTTTTTCCCAAGGATTAATCCCAAAACGTGGAGCAGGGAAAAATTCCCTCGGGAAAAAGCCTTTTTTTTTATTCCCTATTTTTTGTGGGGTCAATTCCAAGCAGGAAAAAACCGGGATGAGACGGAAAGGGATAAACTCCGGAAGGATTGGGCTCCCTTCTCCCAAAATCCCACGGAAGCAGCAGCYGGGAATGCTCCGGAGGGAGCGGGAAGCTCCCGCCATTCCCTGTTTTCCCTGGACRCACCTGGAGGCCTTTCCCGATTTTATTCCCTTTGGAATTCTGCTTCCCCATCGGCTACTCCGCGTTTCTCTCGGATCTGACAGGAATTCCCGGCCTTTATCCCAAAAAACTCCTTCCCGAGGCTCCGCCGTGTCCCTTCAATTAAAATTCCTGCCTTTCTTCGGGATCAAAGCTCCTTCCCTCCATTATTCCCTGCTCCGTGGGTCGGGAATGCGGATTGGGATCCATCCCGCTTAATGAGGCCTTTTCCCAGGAAAAACCAGGAGCGTGGAACGCTCCACCCGAATCCCCGGAGCGGCTCCGACATTCCCGGATTTCCCTGCGGAATTCCCGCTCCTCTCCCCCCGCGCTCCCATTCCCAGGAATCCTTCGGATTTTCGGGAATTTGGCAGCTCTTTCCTGCAATCTCCCAGGATTTCCATCCGGGGTTTGCCCCACGTGGGAATTCCAAGCTGGAAAGTCTTTCCCTGTTTTCCACGCGTTTTTCCCTTTGAGGAAAAATGGGAAATTTGGGGGAAAAATGGGATTTTCTCCAAGAGGTTTCGTTTTCCATGGGAATTGATGTTTTCAGGAGCAATTCCATGGAGGAAAAGAGACAAATTGGATTCCTGTTTCTTCCCTTTCCTTGATTTCCCAAATAATTTTGGGATTTCTCTCCTGCCTTCCCCTTCSATCCTGATCTTTTCCATGAAAAACCAAGGAATATCCAAACATTTTTCCCCTCGACCACCTCCAGCCTCAAMGCACACCCAAATCCAGGAAATCCATGGAATGAGGCAGGAAAACATGGAAACAGCAGGATATGAATGGACAGGGARAAGAGCTCATCCCAACTTTTACCAGGATACCTCTGGAATTCCAAACCATGGCACACATATCCCAATATCCCTGTTTTCCGCAGGACCTCCCACTGGATTCCCAAGGCAGGCTGAAGCTCCCAACAGCCGGAAGTGCCCACATTCCCAGTTTTTCCCCCTTTTTCCAAGCCTAAACCATCCAATCGGGACAACTCATGGATGGGACAGACAATTCGGGAAGATTTTTCCCGGAAAAATCTCAGTTGGAGCGACCTGGGATAGCGAAAGGTGGGAATGGGATGATCCTTAAAATCCCTCCCAGCACAAGGCGGAATTCCGGGATCCCTGGGACAAGGAACGAGGTCACCGTTCCCGAATTCCCAACGGAATAGGGAAAAATCCAACGTCCGAGGGGACGTTCCGGGAAATCATGGAATGCCACGAGGCTTCGGCTCGGAAGGATCATCCCAGCTTATCCCAACCCGGAAACTTCCCGGGGCAATTCCCAGGGATCCAGGGGCRGCCGCGGCTTCCCTGGGAAGCTGCAGGAATTCCCTCGGGAACAGGAAAAACGGGAATATGGCAGCCTCGCTCAGCATTCCAAGCTGGGAATGGCAATCCCAGGTGGAATGGGATGATCCCTAAATCCCTCCCAATCCAAGCCCTCGTGGGATCCTGTGGGTTGCTTTTTATGGATCTTACTCATGGATTGGATTATTCCCGCCAGGAATAGGCGCTGGATTCAGCTCCCTGGAATCTCTTCCTCATCCATAGGAATCGCTCCGGCCGGGAATAATYCCTTTCCATCCCTTTTAGACCTCTTGGGAATTTTTCCAAGAAAAAAAAAGGAGGAATCCGAGCGATTCGGACGCGAATCCTCGGGAATYGGAGCTCGGCCTTTGCCGCGAGGGAGGAGCCTCTGGAATTTCTGACGGACACGTGGAATCTCCAATCCGTTCCCGCTTTTCCCAGCGGGAATTCTCGCGGTTGGAAAAGGCCTCCAACTGTGCCGCTTTTCCAGAGGAATTCCAAGGATTCTGCCTCCATGCCTCCCCAGCAGGAATTTGGTGGGAACGCTCCCGTTCCCGCCCACACCCTTGGAATTCCGCCCGGAATTCCCGACAAATTCCTCCTTGTTGTCCGCACCAGGATGGATTCCCTGCCCACATTCCCGAAGGAGGAAAACCGGGATCGAGCACTTCCCTTTCCTCTAGGGAAATCATTCCCGGCTGATCCGGCGTCTTAAAAACCTGGGAATACTCAGGAAGCTGCGAAATCCCTCGGAGAGTTTTCCGGGAAGAGCACGCGGAAGGAAATCCGTGGGCGAGGGAAGCGTCTCCCTAAAAACTCCATTCCCGAAAAAAACGCATCCCGAATCCCCGGCCCTTCGTATCCCTCCTCGTTTTCCCGCAAATCCCGGGGAACGTCGGCGTTCCCGCGGGAATTCCCACTCACCTGGTGGCAGCCCTGGAGGTTGGAATCTCGTCCATAGGAGGAGTAGGAACCTCGTTCCGTTTTACCTGGAATAAAGGAGAAATCCCGATGAATTCATGGATACGGAGCTCATCCCGCCTTTTCCTCCCGTTTTCCGCGCCCGACCGGGCCTGGAACGCGCGGGAAGGATTCAGGATTTGCCTGGAAAAGTCCTCATCCCGGCTAGGGATTGCATGGAATTCCACGGAATTCCAGATGGGAGCCGAGCTCCCAGCCCAACTTCCAGCTTCCCTCTCCCATTTCCCGGGAAGCTGGGAACGYTCCCATCCCAGAGCCCGAGCGTTCCCGCCGGGAATTTTTCGGGATGGCCAGGAAGGAGCAGCACACAAAGGGCTGATCCCAACCGCATTGCCAGGGAAAAACCTCCCTTCCTTCGGGAAAAATTCCCAGCTTTCCCAAAGGCCGGGACTGCTCTGCAGGCTTTGCCGCCGGCTCGGCATTCCCGATCCCATCCCGATCCCGTGGAAAAGGCCGCGGCGAGGCGGCTCCGCGGACAAAGGACGCCGGAGCCGGCCGGAATCATTCCCGAATCGCCGCGTTCCCGATCCCRCGGGACGTTCCCAGAACTTCGGGAACGCGAACCCCTCGGGACGAACCCTCCCGGATCCGAAGGATGGCAACGTTCCAATCGGGAACGGACGGGAAAATCCGGGAAAGGAGCTGGAAGTGAACCCACGGAGGATGTGGGGGGGGGGGCGCCAGGGCGACAAATCCCTAAAAAAAAACCCGGGAGGACTCGGGAAGAGCGGAGCCGTGAATCATTCCCGGYAATTCCAGTGTTTCCATGACATCCACGGGCACGGGGCCAGGGCTCCGGAGAAGGGACCCGAGCGGGAGATCGGCTCCTGGRTTGTTGTTGTTTGTTTTTTTTTTCCAAGGATTTTTGCTCCTCGGGAAAAAGGTTTCGCCTCGCGGCGAGCTGCCGGCGCTTCCCGCTGTCTGGAATTCAGGGAAAAGTCGTGGAATTGCGCGGATCCCAGCCCGGGGGAACGGTCGATGTCTCCCGGAAGTATAAAACGATCCTGCTTTTTTTTGTGGATGCCTCATTCCCGGGGGGAAGGAAAAGAGGGAAAACCATCTTTTCCCGAAATTCTCCTTCCCAATTCCCAACTGCGCTTCCCGAGCATCCCATTCCCAGGCCAATCCCCGAGCAAACAGCACCCTCTCCCCCCGTTCCCGCTTTTCCCACGGATTCGCCGGGGCCGAGCCTTTTCCCAAAGACCTAACGATTCTTCCCTCCTCGAGATTTTTTTTCGGGGAAAGCTTGGAAAAAGAACCCGAATCCCGATCCCAAAAAAATCCCCCACGGAGCGAGCGCGCGGCTCCGGCGCTTCCCGACGCTTCCCGACGCATCCACTGCGGAATTTTTTCCGCTCGGAGAATGCGGCAGGCGCTGCGGATCTTTCTTGGCACCGAGACAACGGAGCCGGTGCCAAGCCCCATGGCTAAAAAACTCCGGGAAAAAAAGGCAGGAAGGGAGAATTCCCGGTTCCTCCCCCCCCCCCGTGCGGAATAGCCGCGTTTTTCCCGGGAAAAAGAGGGAATACGGCAACGAGGCAGCGGGAAAAAGGGGGGGGGGGGAAGAGGTGGAATCTCGGCTGGGCTCGTTCCCGGGGTTTTGCCGGGATTCGGGAATAAAGCCGCGCGGATGGAGGCGGTCGGAGATGGGAATTGGGAAGGGAAATGTTGGGATGTGCCAGGAATGGCCGCGGTGCCAATCAAGGGAGAGACAAAGGAAAGCTCCGCGCTGCTCCCGGCTTTTTCCTGGAATTTTAGCTCGCTGGGGGGAAAAAAAAAATCCTTCCGTCAAAGCTTTGCTCCCGAAATATTCCCTTGGAATGGATCCAGAGGGAAGGCGCCGGAAGAGTTGGGAAAAGGAAGGAGATGCAGGAGGGAAGCGAAAATTCCAAAGGATTTCACGCAGCTCATCCCGGATTTCCCCGGAAAAAAAGCACCGTGGCTGTTTTTTGGGAAGCACGAGGAGAGGGATGAGGCTGGGAAAGGAAGGGGAATTCTCTCCCGGAATTCATGTTCGTGCAATATTTCCTTGGATTTCACATCCCAATGTTTTTTCCGGGATGAATCCGAGCGGAATATTTTCATCCCGCTGGTATTTAGGGTTAGGCTCCAGAAAACCTGGCTGGGAAAAGCTGGAATTCTCGGGAATTGGAATTTTCGGAGCTCCCATTTTCCAGCTGTCATTTGGTTTCCATTTGGATGCTTTTCTCCCTGGATTTTTCCATAATTTTGGAATGTCCTTTCCCACGTGGGAAGGAGCCTGAGAAATTCCCCTTCCATGCAAAACAGCAATTCCAAGGAAAATTCCCAACCCGAGGCAGGAACAGGGAATGCAAAGCTGAGGAATATTTGGGATGAACTTCCCAAATCCCAAGGGATGAACACTCCGGYGTTCCCGGCCGGAGCAGAGGGAATTCGGGAAGCATCCAGCGGTTCAATCCCAATTTTCCCATCCCAAATTTCCTTCCTGTTGAGTTCCAGGAGAAAGGGAAGATGGGAACGACTCCYATCCCGGATTTACGGACCCAGATTATCCATAAAAAAAATCAGGGATTTTTTTTCCCCTTCGAGCTTCCATAAATTCCTCATTTTCCTGTTTAAAAGGGGAAAACGCCCAAAAACCAGGGAAAAAAAGGGGGAAAAACACCAGGAAAAAAAACCGGGAAAGCTCTCCCTAGGAGCGGAATTGTTTCTGAATTCCTGACGGGAAGAGCAGAATCCCTGGATCCGGGAACAGCTGCCTGGGAGCTCATCCCTATCCTTTGTGCTCCGCTCGCCATTCCCGGCGGCTCCCGCGGGCACGGAGCTGGCACCGGGACAACATTCCCATTCCAGGTGTTCCTCCTTTTCTGGCCGTGCCTATCCCGAATTTCCCGGTTTTTTTTTCCTATCCAGGGCAAGGAGCTGGAAGTGCTCGAAATGCGGGAGAAATCCAAGGGATTTGAGGTCGGGAAAAGCTGAGGGCAAGGGGYGAATCCCGAGGATTCGGGCGGGATTGGGAACGCGGATGGGAAGGGACGGGAGCAAGGGAGGGATCCGAACGGCAAGGGAATAAAACTTGGGAAAAAAGCAGGGAAATCCCGGCTGGAATCGCGGCTTCATTCCCAAGCATCCCACGATTCCTTCCTTCCACGGATCCCTGCCTATCCAGAGGCTATCCCGCRTGGATATCCCAAGGAGCGATCCCTTCCAGGCACATTCCTCGCTTCCCGTCCCTGCTCTCCAAAGGGAAAGATTTCGCGGGAATCGTCCSGAGAAATCCAGGATTTCTCCAGGCGAAACGAGCGGCTCGGAATTCCGGGAAGAACATTCCAGGGATGAATAAGCTGGAGAGCGAATCCAGTGGCTAATTGGGAGCGGAAGGAATGCTGTTCCCTAATTAAATTAGGGATTTATGGAAGCAAAATGCCCGTCGGCTTTCCGGGCCCATGGAAAAATAGGGATACTTAACGAGGTGAGGAAGCTTGGGAATTCCTCGGAGCCGTGGGAATTCGGCACTTCCGCTGGGATGGCCAAGACGGGAAGGAAATTTTGGGAGCCGAGGAAAAACTTTCCGTTCCCAATTCCCGTTTATTCCCGGCATTCCTCGTGCCGTAAAATTCCGTGGATTTGGTTCTCATTTCGACTSCAAGGATCCAAAGGGTCGGATCATTCGGATATTCCGAGGGGACGGAAGGAATTCCCAGCTTCCCGACGGATAGGACAGCAGGAATGGCTTCCCAGTGCCAGAGGGCAGGGATAGRAGGGCTGGAATGGGAATGGGATGATCCCGAAATCCCTTCCAATCCACCCCATCCCACGATTCCATGAATCCCCAAGGAGACGCGTCCAGAGCCTCTCGCAATTCTCGCCAGGAATTCCCGATTTTATTCCCGGAAGCCGCGCCGGGGAGAAAGCCTGGAAAAAATTCCAAGGGGGGTGGGAACGAAGGAGCGGGAAGAGCCCCCGGAATTCAGGGATAACGGGAATGTCGGAGCGAGCCGGGAGAGGGAATGTGTCCCTTCCCAGGGATTATCCCACCCCAAGAATTCCATGATTCCACTTGGAGAGCAAAGGGATCTTCCCCACCTTCGGGATCAGGAAGGCTCTGCRGAATATTGGGAATATTGGTTATCCCAGGTCGCTGTGATCCCTGGAAAAGCTCGTTCGGGATGGAAATTCCAATGAAAATCAGGATTTTCTTCCCAAATTTCAGGGAATTTGGATTCCAAAGTCATCGTTGGGAATGGGAATTTCTSTATTAAGGAATTGTTTTTGGGACACATTCCGGGATCAGGGAATGAACTCCCTGCTCCATGATTTTCTCCCCGGCTCCTGCTTGGTTATCCAATGGATCCAATCGGTGAAGCAGGGAAGAGAAATCCATGGAAAGCTTTGGATTTCAAYGAAATCCTGATCCAGGATCTCATTCCCAACTAAAATGTCCAATCCCAAATCCAACACCGGATCCAAGGAGCTGTTAACTCCAGGGTTTATTCCCAAATTCCCAGTTTTCCCAGCCATTAGGAGAACAAAATCCTCAGGAAAGAATTTCTTCTCCCAATCCATGATTTTCCATGGGGAAGTTTGGGTCCTGGAGCCACAATTCCACACTCGGGAAGGAGCGGGAGAGGTTCGGGATATTGGGAAGGGCAAGGAATCTGTGCCTGCTGTGCCAGGATCCACTCATTCCCACCTCACGGATCCTCCCGGGAATGTCCCAGGACTGGAGAACACGGAGATGGATCCCAGGGAATGTCTCTCTCCCTCATCCCAAAATCCCAAAGCACAAGGACAAGGAGACGATCCTGAGGTTTTCTCCCTTTCCAAGGGTTTGGAAAAGCCAATCCCTTCAATTCCCTTTATCCCCCTGGAAAGAATTCCTGATTTTTGCTACAGCGCTCTCAGGCCTCATCCCATTCCCAATCCTATCGCTTCCCATTCCCCGGGAATTCAATTCAATTCCCGGATTTTTTTCAGCTCTTCCCATGGAAAAGCATCAACAAAACATGGATTTTGAAGGAATTTTAGGGCAGGAGCTCGTAGGAGATTTCTTTCAGCTCCATAGCACATTCCCAGTTTTCCTGGGGAATAAAATCCAAGTATTTCCCACCTTATTTTTTTCCCAGCCCTTCCCGAGGCAAAGCCAAATTCCTGCCTGCTAAAAACGAGGATAAATTGGAATGTCCGGGAAATCTGCCTTAAAGGAATCATTCCCAGCTTCCCAAAGCCACATTCCCCACGGAAAAAATCATCCTTGATTCACATCTATTCCTCAGAAAATTGGGAATTTGGGCATTTTCTTCTCAATTTTCATTTGGAACTGAATTTTSAATTAAAAAATAAATCAATCATTTAAAATTATTTTCTCCTTCCTCATTCCCATTTTTTTTTTTTACATTAAACCTATCCCGAAATTTCATTTTGATGCCGTTTCCACCTCTTCCCCAAATCCCAGCTTTCGATCCATGGATTTGAGGTGGGGAAGGGGCGGAAAAAGCCCAAATCCCAGTTGTTCCGTCGAGGAGGGAATTTGGAAAGCTCCCGAAATGTCGGGATGAACGGATCCGCTCCGATCGCTTACAGGTGCCACGGCACCATCTGCCTGGGCACCGTGCCCATCCCGAAGGAAACCATCCCGAAAAATCAAGGCCGGATTATTCCGACCGTTTTCCACGGAAATAGAAATCCAGCTCTGAAAGTTCCTAACAAATCCAATTCTTTGGGAAGAACGGACGCTCCGAGAGCCTTGGGCAGGGAAAAGAGGGGGAAAAGCTCTTTTCCCTGGATCTGGGAATCGCCCTGGGAGCTTCACTTTCCTTTTCCCACCTGGGGGGGGGGGAACGAATACATCCCAACGCTCTCAAGGCACGGAATTGCCATTCCAGCCTTTTCCTTTGGAATCGTGCTGGCACGGGGGGAAGCGGACGATCCCGATCCCGACGGATCCCGACGGATCCTCCCCGTTCTCCTTCGGACACCGGGACCACATCCCACCGGCGCAGGGGAAAAACCCGGAATTCCCGGCGGCCCTCGGAGCACCCGAGGGGCGGACGCGGGGGACGGGAAGGGCCGTCGCCTCCGGATCCGCGCGGCCACGAGGAACCCTCGGACGCGCGACGCTGGGAGCCGACGGCAAAACCGGGATCCAACTTTTCCCCAATTCCCACTGCGTTCCGTTTCCTTCCCGGTTTTTTTTTTTCCCCGGGAGGGGCCCAGGGCTGGAAGGAGTTAACCCTCCCTCCCTTCCGTTCGCATCTGGCGCTTTTCCTGGCGCGCGCTTGTTCCCCCCCCCCCGCCCCCCCCCCTCCTTTTTTTTTTCCACGCAAAAAAAGTTGGCAGAGGCTCCGCTTTTCCATAATGCGAGCATTTGGGAATTGTGAGCGGAATGAAACCGATCCAATCTCCTGCCTGCGACATGAATTTTCATTAATTACAACCTTGTCAGCGAAAGCATTATCAAAGCTGAAGATGAAAATGCTAATGAGCTCCTCATTTGCATCTTTTGCTTTGTTGGAATGTCATTAATTATTACATTTTATGATGATGAATGCAGCTGCCGGAGCGCTCGCCCGCGCGTAATTAGCCCGCGGAATGCCAGCAGCCCATCAGCACTTTTTTTTTTTTTTTTGGGAAAAATATCCACGGGAAAAAAAAAAAAAAAAAAAGCGGAGAAATGGCGCCCCGAAATTTCCGCCCGGCCCGGCCCGGCGCGGCGCGGCACGCCCCCAACTTCGCGCGGGTGACGCCGCCGCCGCTCCCCGGCGCGACGGCTTTCTCCCCGGGTCGGAGGAGGATTATTCGGGAATTTTTCGCCGCCGCGCTCGGAGCGGCTCTCGGTTCCAAAAAAAAAAAAAAAACCAGGGGAAAAAAATCGTTATTCCAGCTTAATTAATGCCACGCTTAATTATAACACCATGATGTCAGCGGTTTTAATTAAGCCTTGGCTCGGCGACAACAAAACTCCTCGCCGCAGTAAGAGTCGCTATCCCGGGATTCGCCGGCGTCGGGATCCGACCCCGGCTCTATCCCGCTCGTCCCGCCGGGAAAGGGGACGCTTTTGGCCGGGAAAAGGCGGGAGCAGATGGGCCCGTTCCGCGCGGCCGAGCCGATCCGTCAGCGCCGAAGGGCCCAGGTGCGGCGCAGCCGCGCGGCTCCCGGCCCATTTCACAGTCTGCCACGCACGGCCCCGTCCCGCCGGGAA
>JACAXG010000302.1:0-203702 GCA_018881555.1 Amblyornis subalaris | reverse complement strand
CGGGAACGAGCCTCCCCGCCATCCCGGCGGGAACGAGCCTCCCCGCCATCCCGCCGGGAACGAGCCTCCCCGCCATCCCGGCGGGAACGAGCCTCCCCGCCATCCCGCCAGGAATGAGCCTCCCCGCCATCCCGGCGGGAACGAGCCTCCCCGTCATCCCGGCGGGAACGAGCCTCCCCGCCATCCCGGCGGGAACGAGCCTCCCCGCCATCCTGCCGGGAACGAGCCTCCCCGCCATCCCGGCGGGAACGAGCCTCCCCGCGGCCCCACGGAGCCGGCCTTCCCAATATCCCGACGGGAAGGACGATCCCCGCGGAGCATCCCGGGAGCGGCGCCTCGGCCCCGCTCCGAGGGGTTTGGAGGTGGGGAATGGGAGTCGTGGAGTTGTGGGATGGGTTGGAGTGGGAGCTCCATGCTCRTCCCGCTGCGCTCATCCCGTTCCACTCATCCTGCTCCACTCATCCCATTCCGCTCATCCCGCCCCGCTCATCCCACCCTACTCATCCCACTCAGCTCATCCCGTTCCAAACCCCAGCCGACCCGGCCGGACATGAGTCCAGGGATGTCCCGTGGAATTGTGGAATCGCAGACTGGTTTGGATTGGGAATCCAACCCAACACCTTCCACTAGCCCAGGGTGCTCCAAGCTGCCCTTGGATTCTTCCAGGGATGAGGCAGCCACAGCTTCTTTGGGATGTGCCAGAGCCTGACCACCCTCCCAGCCAGGAATTCCTTCCCAAGATCCCATCTATCCCAGCCCTCTGGCAGTGGGAAGCCATTCCCTGTGTTCTGTCCCTCCATGCCTTGTCCCAAGTCCCTCTCCAGCTCTCCTGGAGCCCCTTTAGGCACCGGAAGGAGCTCCAAGGCCTGCCTGGATCCTTCCCTTCTCCAGGCTCAACAAAGGCCAGGAAGATCCCRGAGCTCTGCTCCCTGTGGCAGGCACATGGATACCACATCCCATCGAACGGGTGCTCCAAGATATTCCCAGAGGGCTCCAGCATCCCAGAGCCACCCAGCAATCCCGAGAAACGGACGGACACCAGGAAGGCYCCATCCCCGCTCCTCCTTCCCGAGCGCTGGGAAGAAGGAATGCTGCACGGATGAGGAATTTCCGCTGATTCCATGGAGCGGGAATGATGGATAACGCGGATACAACCCTGCCTCGTCCTACCGGGATGGATTGGGAAGGAATCCAAGTCGTGGCAACCTGAGCGTCACCTGCCATCCCAGGCACTTCCCAGCTCCCAACAAAGCCTTGGAAAAGCCACAGAAATCCCAGCCAAGCACGGCCACATCATCTGGAYGAGCAGACAGGGAAGAGCCATGACTCGTGCTTGGAAAACGAACCCGGAAAAAGCCATTCGGAAGCTTCAGGAATAAAGAGACGAAGGAGCAAATCCCCCCGGAAAACTAGGGAACGGCTGCACATCCCGATGGGATTTGGGGACAGATACCCGCTCCTCATCCACACATTCCAGGAAGCACAACCCCCTTTCTTTTCCCAGAATTTGCCAGTCCTTTGGAACCTGCCTGAACCGCAGCAGCTGCTGCATGAATAATATAAAGAAAAACATGGAATTTCCGAGCGGATTCCAGGAACACTTCGAGGCACCGTGATGAAAATTCCCGTTCTTCMCACCAAGCTCCTTACGAATCGCCTGATTTTTTTCCCGGGAAAAGCCGGGCGTTGCTTTTATCCCGCTCACCTGGCCCAAGGTGTTGCCCGGGATCRTTTTTCCGACATATTTGGGCGGATAAATTCCCCCCTTTTTGGTTTTTGTCGGCTACGGAAAGCAGATGTGAGCGCCGGATCCTGCCGGATCCTTTCAAAGGAAATTTCCCAAAGCCGAGCCCATTCCGGCTCCACATCAAAGGCGCTCCAACAGCCATCTCCTCCCCCTTCCCGGATAATTACAGGGATTGCATGTCCTTTGTAAAAGGTACGGGATAAATAAAGCCGAGGCGGTGGGGAGGGGCAAAAGTTGGGAAAACGCAGTGGTTTTCCACATGCTTCCCGAAGGAAAAGCCCAGAGGCACAAAAGCACCTGGAAGTGTCCAAGGCCAGGCTGGATGAGGCTTGGAGCAACCCTGGGATAGAGGGAGGTGTCCCTGCCAATCAGAGGTGGGAACGGATGATCCTCAAGATCCYTTCCATCCCAAAGCATTCCATGACTCTGTGATTCCTCTCTCTAAGGGAGGGAGTTCTCCAAGCCCATATTCCCGTGTGATTCCTATCTCCAATCCAAACCTTCCCAAATTAATGATCAATGAATCACCAGGGAAGCCGGGAACCAAATCCTGCAATATCCAGCTCCACCCATCCATCCCAGACGGATAATTATCCCTAAGGAACATCCCACAGAGACCTGGGCTCCTTGCACCTCCTTACTGGGATTTACTCCGGTCCTGCCACGGATTCTCCCGCTGACCTTGGCAAGTCACAGCTTTAACGAGCCTGGATTTAGGAAAATCCCACTGGGATCCGCCTGCGGCCAACCCACGGAGAGAGSGGAAGCACGGAAGGAAGGAGGAAGCGGAAAAGCAGGAACGCTCTCCATATTCCTTTGTCCTCCCATTCCCAGCTTTCTCCTTCCCTCACTCCCGTGTCCTTCGTTCTCCTCTTTCCTGTCCTTTCGCTCCGACCTGGCAAAAATTCCCGGGCGCATGGCCGTGCAAACAGGCCCCGATTCCAAAGGGAAGCTCCGGCGTGGGCCAGGATATATTTGGCAAACACAAATCCTTGCCGGATTTGCAGGGCTCTAATAAGAAGGTGACGAGGATCGCGCCGGGATAACGGATCCTGCATCCCGGGAAGTGCCCAAAGAATTCCCTTTGACTTTCATCCGACCTTTCCCGGCGTTAACTCCCCTGGGAAAGGGGAGGAAAAGGAAACCCCCCCAAAAAATGTTCCCATCATTCTCTTTCCCTCCTTATCCATCAGGAAAGTCCTTTGGATACGTTTGAAGCTTCCCAAAATCCCACATCGCCSTCATTCCCATCCGGATCCATGTCCTCTGCTCCAGAGGACATTCATTTGTAGGGATGTCCAATCCCTGGAAGTGCTCAAGGCCATTTTAGGATTCTGTGATTCCCCTGGAATAATCCCATGGCATCCCCCCTGAACCAGCAGCACATTTTTCCTTCCTCTCTCCCTCTCCAATCCGGGAATTCTTTTACTCCGCATTTAACGGTTGATGACCTCAAAGCCCTTTTCCAACCTTAACAATTCCATGATTTTATCCCGAAAGCGTTACAAAAAACGTGGGAGTGGGAACAGGATGACCTTTAAAGTCCCTTCCAAYMCAAACTCTATTAAAAAAWATTCYGGGAATAGGAAATATTTAGGATTTTTGGAACAGGGCAGAGCCACGGCCAAGCCAGGTACAAGGTCAAGGGCTGTGCTCCGAGGAGTCTCCTGCCCGGATCCATCCAAGCTGGATTTCCTATTCCCTCTTTTTAAGCGCAGCTCCTTCCCCTCGTTCCGTCTCCTCGGCAAATCCCAGGACACGACGGAGGAAAAACGCAGCCCGGGAAGAGGGAACGAGCGGCGCTTCAAAGCCGAGTCCTTCCCAACGTTTTCCAGGTGTGCGCCACATGAGCCGGGCCCGGAATCCTTGGGGGGGGGGGTGATGACAGCTCCGGCAGAACGGGATCAAAACCATTCCACATGGAAAAAAAAACCATCAAAGTCAGGAGAAGGAGCCGCCTGCCAGGCAAGGAGGGGGAAGCGAATCCAACAGAATCCGGGTGGGAAGGACGGGATGGATCTGTGGGAGAAGCGGCCGGAGCTGCCACGCGGCTCCAGAGCACGTCCCGACTRTCCCGGCTTCCCACCTAAAGCCGGGAATGCTCGTTGTGCACTGAGGGTTCTGCTCCGCACGARCAATTCCACACCCAATTCCARGGGAATTTTAAAGCCGTGCTTGGGAGAAGCTCGGGAAGCATGGARTGGTTTGGATGGGAAGGGATTTTAAGGCTCAGTTGGTTTCGCCCCCTGCCACGGGCAGGRAYAYCTTTYCCYAGTCCGGGTTATTCCAGGCCTTGGACACTCCCAGGGATTTAGGGAAAACCTGTGCCAGGGCCTGACCACCCTCACAACCAGGAATTCCTTCCCAAGATCCCACCGAGCCCTGCCCTCTGGCACTGGGAAGCCATTCCCTGTGTCCTGCCCCTCCCTCCCTTGTCCCAAGTCCCTTTCCAGTTTGGATCCCGATGGTTCCCTTCAAGAAAAATTCCTCCCAACCTTTCCCAGCTATTCCTTATGGATAACTCCAAATCCAGTCTCCCACCCGGGATTGTACATCCAGGAGACAGAATTCCTTGTTGGAAAACATATCCGAAAGAAGCTCAACAGAGTCACAAACAAAACATGTCCATTAAACCCCTCGGGAACAAAAGCTTCCCTCGGGATTATCCCTGCGGAAGCAGAGGGCACTAAGGATGGAGAGGGGTTGGATGCTTCCTTGTTTTTCCCCACTTGCCCTTCCTTGGCAAGGACCTTCCTTGCCCTATTTAGGAATTCTGGGATGGCTCCTCTCTACGTCCATCCACGCCCTGATGTTCTCACCCACCGTGCGATCACCCGGTCTGGAATAATCCCTATTTCCTTCAATATTCCTTGCCTCTCTCCTGGGAAATTCCTAGCCCATCCCGGCATCTGTTCCCTGTCCTCTTTTGTGAACGCTCAGGCGAAAAATCCATTTATTTTTTAGCAGCGTCTCCATCATCTGTCAATAAATTCCCTTTTCCAGCTCTAAGAGGTCCTAAAATTCCCTGGCCTGGCCTCCTCCTCCTTCCGCGTCGCGATAAATCCGTCGCGATTGTTCCTCCTCACCCCGGGCCTGCTCCYGGCTTTTCCCTTTCCTTCCTTTCCCTGAACGTCCTTTATTCCCCATTTCCTTTCTTGCCGTTTCTTTTGAATCCAACCCCTTTTTCCCGGATAATTCCCACGAAGAGAAAGCAAAACACAAACAAAAACGACGAGAAAATGGGAATATTTGCTCAGCAGCCTAATTCCTTCTTTCTCCCATTTAACCGCTTCGCTTCCCACAATATCCTGCTCCATCCCTCTTTTTTTTAGGACTAGGGAATATCGCAGAGCGCGGCCGCGCGGTAGAAGTTTGCGGGATGAAGGAATAAACGGGAATACTCTGATTTTASTTAGGAAGGAATCGAATCGAATTAAAGCCCTGCTGGTTCCTGTTAAAYCCTTGCTCCGGAGCTTTTTATTCCACATGGTCCCGGGATCAAAGCCCGGCCCCGGTCCCGGCTGGTGTGAGAACCGCTGCTCTCCCTAATTCCGACCATATGGCACCAGGGATCCATCGGCACGAGGCTGCCGCAGAATTCCCGCGCCCTCCTTCCCGTCGCATCCCGTCTCCTCCCGCGCCTYGGCCGCGGAGGGAGGGAAAAGCCGTTCCCGAAAAAAGCCCGGAGGACGGCCGACRCGACTTTTCCTCGCAAAAATCCCGAGGATTTTTTTTTTTCCTTGCGAGGGGGAAAGGAAAGCTCACCTTTTATCCCGGCTGGAGAGGGAAAAGCCCGGAGGGAACGCGCGGAGCCACGAGCTGGAATCTCGGCCGGCGCTGAGGCTCACCCCCCCCCGCCTCCGGCTCTTTTTCCAGCACAATCCAAGCAAAGCTCCCCCCTAAAAGTTGATTTTATTTATCAAACTCCTCCTTTAATTCCCGAGCTCTCCACGCTGGGAAGTTCAGACTCCGGGGCCGGGCTCCGAAGGTTTATTAATTAAAGCGGCCTTTGTCGGATACTCCGGCCTTTAAGGAAGAGCATAACAAATCCTTTGTTTTTCCCTGCCCAACGGAGCGTGAGCGCCTATGGAAATGACCCACTAATTCAGCAAATTGGTTTTGTTTCCCAGATTTTCCCACATGTCCATTTTCCAGCTGTAATGCAAATCTCCCGCCCGCGGCCGCTCGCGTCCCAACCTCCGGGCTTTTCAAGGGGCTGCAAGCCACTTCAGGCAGGAAAAAATTCCAGCCGGGAAACTCCGAAAAGCAGGAATTCATTTGTAAATTGGTTGTTTTTTTTTTTTTTGGGGTGTTGCTTTGAAGTTTGTTTGGATTTGTGTAGTTTTGGGGTTTTTTTTAATTATTATTTGGAATAATGGAATGGTTTGGGTTGGAAGAGACCTTAAAGCTCATCTGATCCCAACCCCCCTTCCACTTCCCAAATGAGTTCTTCCCTCCTCGGGAATATTTTAAGGAAGTCACTTCCARGTTTCTCTTAATGCCCAAATGTTTGGGAGCTCCAAATTCCCTCTGCCGCCGACCCCAGCTCAGCTGGAGAACGACAACAAAAGCTCCTTGGAAAGCCAAAACTCCAATAATCCCTGGAAAGGGCAGGAGCTTGTTAACTATTGGATGTTACCGGAAAAGCTGCTTSTCTATCCAAGGGATTGAGCTATTGGAGCCTGGAAATCAGAGCCTGGATCGCTGTGGGGGGAGAGCTGGGTTAGGGGGAAGGAGGTTGGGATTATGGGCAGGTTGGAATTATGGACAGGAGGTTGGAATTTTGGGCAGGAGTCTGGCATTTTGGGCAGGAGTCTGGAATTACGGACAGGARTCTGGGATTACAAGCAGGAATCTGTTCCTTCTGCCTCCAGAGACGACAACTCCAAGCTGTCGCTCCAAAGAATTCCTTCAAAACGCCTGCACTTGTTTAACTACAAATCCCAAGGAATGTAAACTTCCCTGGAAAGTCTGTAGGACAAACTCCCATTTCCAAGCTTCGCTCCTGCCCGGGAATTGCCACAGTCGACAGTTTCTATTTATCCATCTGCTGCTCCTTCCCGGAGAAATGGAGATGTCCTTGTCATTCCTTTTCTCCGGGATCGGAGCTGAACGCCGAGCTCGGAATCCTGACTGGCAGCGCTTACAAATCCATTAACTCTTGATTGGGAATGGGAATTATTTCCTATCTCTGCCTTTGTGGCTCCCACAAAGGGGTTGGGAGCAGCTTGCAAGGCTCCACTCGGCATTAAATCCTGGCATTTTAGGGCTTGGAATATCTCCAAGGATGGAGAGTCCCTGGGAGTGTCCAAAGCCATGCTGGATGGGGCTTGGAGCAATCTGGGATAGTGGGAAGTGTCCCTGCCCACGGCAGGRGTGGACTGGGATAAGCTTTAAGGTCCTTTCAACCCAAACCATTCCATGATTCTCCTGGAGCTGCTGGTTCTGGGCTGGGTCAGCTCCGTGACTGGAAAATCCCTGAAATGAGACTGGAGTCTGGGATTTCCAGGTTTTGGGGTTCTGAAGGCCTTTCCCAACCCTTCCAGGTTCACAGAATCCTGGAACGGTTTGGGTGGGAAAGGCCTTCAATCCCACCTCATACCAAGCCTTCCACTATATCCCAGGATGCTCCAAGCCCCTTCCTTGAAATTCCCGGACAGTTTGGGACGTTTCCCTGGCCTGTTCCTCCCATCCCTTTTCCACCTGCCATTCCAGAGGTGGCGYGAAAAGGAATTCATGTTCCCGCCGCGCCAGACGCGCCGAGGGAGAAAATCCCAAATCCGCCAGGCTGGAATGTAATCCCATTTGAGGGAACGTTGGAATCGTTCCCGCACAAGGTTACAAAAATACGGAGTGGGCTGAGTCACATCCACAGCATGGAAAATTTCATCCCAAAAATGTTTCCAGTTTAGCAATGGAAAGCGAGGCCTTTTCATGCCGTGGTTGGGGAAACGTCACTAATCCGCAAAAAATCCGGGAAAAATCCCACGAAAAACGGGCATGTGCCCGGAGCGGCCTCGGAACGCCGGGGTGAATTCCGGGTTTGAGAGCACTTGGAAGCACAAACCTRAATATTCCTGGTCGGCAAAGTTAAGGAGAGGAAAGGAATTCTAAGGAACGGCAGCTGTCCCACCAGGAGCGCRACATCCACGGCAAAATATTCCCAGAGGAGCTCCCAGTGCCCAAAACCTCCCTCTCATCACAGAATCGTGGAATCTCCTGACTTGGAAAGGATCCACAGGGATCATCCAGTCCGACTCCTGGCCCCGCACAGGACAATCCCAAGATTCCCACCCCGTGCCTGAGAGCGTTGTCCGAACGCTCCCGGAGCTCTTCCTGGCAGGAAAACGCTCCATGGAATTCCACAGGGGTTAAAAGCAAGCGACTCCTTGCTTGGAGTAGGATAAGATCGTTCCCAAAGAAAACATCTGGGAATACGAGAGGCCATGGCAAGTGACCCCACACGGATCTGGGGACATGGATTGGTGCCTGGACTTTTCCTATCTTAATAATTCCATGATTTTACATGGAAGCAGGAGCAAACCCACCCAAACCGGCGGAACACACCAGTATAAACCAGTTTAAGCTGGATGATCGTCAGCCTCCGGCTCGGGAAGAGGAGGACGGACAGGGAACTACAACCACCACCCAAATTTCCAGGGATCCTTCCCGGGAGAGCGTCCRGAGCGGTGCCAGGAGAGGGAAAGAAATTCCCAAGTTCTCCAGGCTCCGGTTAAAGGATAACCTGGGAAGCAGCAGTGGCTTTCCCCGGATCTCCACACATTCCCTGTGCAGGAGGGAGTGTTGAAACTTCCATGCTTTTCTTGGCTTCTCCCCACCCTTTCCCAAACCGTCGGCCGGGAATCCGTGCGGACGGCTGCAAGCTCCGACGACTCCCAACTCTTTCCCAATATTCACGGATGAGGGATGGATATCAAGAGCTGTGGAATGACAGATCGCGGCCGCAGCTCCGTGTTTTTCTTGGAGCAGGGCTTTAAAGGGAAGCGCGGCTGGAATAGGGGCGGGATCCAGGCCCAGCCCGAGGGAAGTTTTGCCATCATTTCTTTCCCTTCATCCCACTCATCCTTCATTAAAGGACGGATTGATCCCTCACAAATCATCCAAACCTCTGAGCGCTGAATCCTGGGATCGCTCCGCTCGGAAAACGTCGCCGAGATCGTCCATCCAAGCGCTGGCCAGCCTGGAATTCCTTGGGATGCCCCAAACAACATTCCCAGTGTCCCCCAGCACCTCTTTAGCCTTCCCTCTGGGAATTATTTGTTTCTYAGGRTTTTAAAAAGCTTTTCCCGCTTTCCAAATCCCGTGGGTGTCCAAGGAAAAAGGCAAACCTTAGGAAARCAGCTCCTTGGGCTCATTTTCCATCCAAATTCCAGCAGGAAAACCCAATTATGGATATAAAATATAGAAATAGATATCAAAGAGGAATCAAGTAATAAACATGATCCCAGATTTCACACCTTMCAGAAACGGAAAATTACAACTAATCCCTGTTCCCGCCCCAAAAAAATGAGCACGAGGGGTTGAAACCCTCCGGATTTTTTYCCTACTCCATTGATCCCACTTTTCCCAGCACGGTTAAGCGAAGAAAATTCCACGTGCTTACTTTGTATTCTGGAATTGACGAAGGGAGGAGAGAGATTGTCGTGGGAGCCGAGCTCTCTGCTCGCCATGTGCTCGTAGTGACTTCCATCTCCGTAGTTCTGCCAAAAAACCGGGAAAACACACAATCGGACACTTTGGAAAAGGGTTTTCCCAACGAGAAGTCCGGAATTCCCTACTCCGTTTGAAGGCGGCTCTAGGAAATGTTATTCCCTTGGGTTTTTTCCCTGTTGATTGGCTGGAATGTTGCATTCCCGAGTTTTTAATGCTATTCCCAAYGTTTAGTTCATTAGGGAGAGATTTTGCCGTAGGGATAATTCTAAAGGGAGGAATGGGATGATGCTCCCGGAATTCTGTGCCGGGCAAATCAGCATCAAACTCCCTCAGAAGAGTCTTCCAAAGACTCCGGAGCGACCCAGTCTCCCGCTGTGGAAATTCCATTCCAGCAGGGAAAAGCGAGGTCAGGCTGTTTGCGGAATAATTCCGCGACTTAATGCCCGGCCTCGATTGAAATTCCCGAATTCTTCCCAGGCTCGTGCTCCTTTTCTTTCTATCTCCCAACTTTCATTCAGGGGTTTGGAGGCAGAAATAATCGGTGTGTGCCAATTCCCGATTTCCTTTTCAAAACATTTTTCCCTCGGAAGCAATACAAGTGTCAAGGGGAAAAAAAAGGGCAGGAAAATCAAACTGACAGATGGAAGCGGGAATGACGTCATGGATGCAAAGCAGGATGCGAGAAGAAAAGGGTGCTGGGATTCCTTCCTCCCAGGCAGGGATGGGGGAAAGGAGGGATCCCCCTCGGCCGCCCCGAGGGAAAGGACACGGATCGAGGATGAGGAGGGGATGGAGAGGGTGATCCCGCTCTTCCTCGCCGTTCCGGGGCTCGGAGCTGCCGGAGCGCCGATCCTCGGAGTTAATTGGGAAACAATGAAAACAATGGAAAGAAATTTCAATGTGTTTGTAGGGAATAARCAGGGAATAATCAGCGGAGCCGAGGCACGAGCCGTGCCCAGCCTGGAGAAGGGACAGAGCTGGGATGCTCCCGTTGGGAACGGAGCTGCTGGGGGTGCTCCGGCCGGGAAGTGGGGCTGATTCCACGGAGCCGCTCCGGGCTGGAAGCGGCTCGGAAGGATCCAGCTGTGCTGCTGCAAAGAGCTGCTCTTCCCACTGAAGCATCCCAATCCCGAGGTGTCGAAAAAATGTGGATAACCGTGCACAGGCAGGATTGAACTGACTGCGCCCAGCTGTCTCGCAAATCCCGGCTCCGAGGCCGCATTCCCGCAGGGAATCCTGCTCMGGAATGGGGAGCACGGGAGATGGCCGTGCCCCGTTCCCAATCCGGAGCAGAGGTGGATGGGAAGCCCTTGGTGTTCCCTCTCCAGCTTTGCCATGGAATGGCATGGAATGCAAGCCCCGGCACAGGGATGGGTGCTGGCCCTCCCCTCAGGCTTGGGGACGTTCCCAATCCCTAAAAATCCCTAAAAAATTCACTGGCAGMGAGCGAAACACTGGGAAACAACCTCTGCTCCACCTGGGGGGGGGATAGAGCCCAGCAATAAATGCTTAATTAATATTCCAAGAAATCATGGAATGGTTTGGGCTGGTAGGGACCTTATGGATCCATCTCCGAGAGCCAAATCCAACGCTAGGCCCAAGCTGGAATATTAAAATAYTGGAAAAAAAAGCCTCTGGAATGAGACACCACCTTCCCAGGGCGGTTTCTCCGAGCGCTCCAGGGCCGCCTCATCCCGAGGATTGGACGTTTTTCCAKGTGGGGATAAAGATTAGAGGTTCTACTTACCCGGGATGGACTCGGATGTCCTGCATTCCCCCAGGACCCTGAGCTAGTTCTGTCTTCTACATCTGGGGACAAAAAAGTTCTTTAGGATTCATGGAAATCATTCCTGCCTTTCGGGAGGGCACCGGGAAAGGGAACGCTTCCAATTAATCTCCCGGAGCCTTTAATTAAGGAGGAGGCACGAGGAGCCGAGGCCGGGAAGCGGCTCCCGACCCCCGGCTTAAAGGAACTCATTGGAATTCACGGCGGGAAGGAGCCGGAGCCTCAGGAATCCTGAGGGTTGGGCAGTGAAATTCCTTCCCGGCTCCGAAGTGACTCCAGCGAAATGGCTCCCGATCCTGCCCAACTCACCAGGGGAAAATAGGGATTGATGAACACTTCCGAGAGGAAAAAGCGGGATGTGTTATGTGCACGGAGATAGCTCCAAGGAATGGAGCTGGACCGGGCCAGATCCCTGGATACAACGGGTCATTCCCGATATTTTTCACTGAMTGGTTTGGGATGGAAGGGATTTTAAGGATCATCCCGTTCCACCCCCTGCCACGGGCAGGGACACCTCCCACTATCCCASGGTGCTCCAAGCTCTGTCCAGCCTGGCCTGGGACACTTCCAGGGATGGCRAATCCACAACTTCCCTGGGCWAAGGSATGGATGGACCTGGCCATGCTGCCAAAATCCATTCCTTTTGGATGCCAAACCTCAGGAAATGGGATTGACGCCGATCCACACCACTCCTATTGCCCACTCCGGCGCCGTTTTCCACATCCCCACTCCCATCCTAACGGAATATCACCATCCTTTGCCTTTTCCACGCGCGCAGGAGCTTTAATCCCATTAAAAAATCCCATTTTTGGCTCCAAAAACTTCCTCCGAGCGCTGCCAAACCCCAGCYGCCCATCCAGATCCTAGGATCGAATAATCCGGGGGATTCCCGAGATTCCAACCCCGACACCTCGGCAGGAATTCTGTCCTCTCCGTAACAGATGAACACTTTAATAGCACGAGACATTCCGAGGTAAATATTTAATTAAGCTCCAGGAAAAAAAAAAAAGGGGGGAAAGAAACTGTGGATCATTTACCTGACAGATCCGATCAAGCATTCCATTAGGTTCATTAGGCACATTTGGAAAACTCGGTTGCGTTATGGAACAGACAATTAACTCTGGGAAGCCTCGATCCGTCTCCTGCCCCGGAATCGCGGGATATCATCCCATCCGTTTGGATGGGCGGAGATCCCAAAATCCGGAAGGGAACACGGCTCTAGTGTCCGTTTTTAGTGCTATTGGAAGGAAATCAATCCTAAAACTATGGAATGGCTCGGCTTGGAAGGGATTTGAAGGATGATCCAAGCCCACTGCCTGCCCGGGCAGGGACGCTTTCCACCGGAGCAGYTTGCTCCAGGAACACTTCCAGGGATGGGGCAGCCACAGCTTCTTCGGGAAGCTGTGCCAGTGCCACCACCCACACCGGGATTCCTTCCCGGTATCCCACGGATCCCCGCCCTCCTCCAGAACGGGACGAGCCCCGGCTCGTGCTCCGGGAGTCGCATCCCGGCGCTCTCCCGATTTTCCTCGGACCGCTCCCGATCCCTCTGCGAAGCATCAGCGAGGAGCCTTAATGAAGTAATCCTGACGGATAAATCCATTTCTTTCTCCCTAATCAAATCCGAGCAGGTTGACATAACCCAGGAACTTAATCCAGTTATTCCCTGGTAATTGGAAAAAGGCCCTTTAGTTCTCATTAAAACAATCTTGGGGGATCGGCACGGAAGGCGGCTCCGGCTTTAATGCTTCCCGGGAAAAGCCCCAAATCCAAGCCCCTTAAGGAAGMAGGCTGGATTATCTCATTCCTCCGTCGGAGCCGAACGCGGAGTTATTGTTCCCAACGACTCCGGCAACACGGATCCCTAACGATGCAAGATCCAGCTGGGGGAAAAAGCTGGATTCTTGCAAGATCCTTGATTTTCAGCTGGAATATGGAGAGCTTAGCAATGTCAGGGTTGGGAGAGACCTYCCAGATCCCCCGGTTTAGTGGGAGATATCCCGGTTGGAAGTGGATAATCCAGAAGGTTTGGAAGCTCCTAAACCTAATTCCAGGAATTTCTTAAGGCCTCTCCAGGGCTGGATTCAACTAGAGCAGTGTCAAGGCAAAAATTCTCCAGTGATTTATTCCYGGAGTTTGGATTTATCCCGATCAACTCCAACACTTCCGGCATTTGCTCCTGGAAATGAACCTCATTGATCCAYGAGCACCAGGCAACGGGATATTCCCATCAGCAAATTGCCATGGGAAGATGTGGGAATTCTCTCCAGGAAACGAGTGATAAATAAGGTGGGATTGAACCAATCATCCAAYCATGGATGGGTTGAGTTGGGAGGGATTTTAAGGATCTCATTCCCACCCCTACCATGGACACAGACACTTTCCAGTATCCCAGGTTGCTCCAAGCCCCATCCAACCTGGAACACTTCCAGGAATGGGGCAGCCACTTCTCTGGGTAACCTGGAACAAGATGATCCCTAAAATCACCATGAGATTTGTAGGAATCGCATCCAAACCAAGTAGTGGGAGAAATCCAAGACTCCAAGGATGATGATTATCATATTCCAACACCATTAACGGACACTTTGGAATTGCTGCTTCCCAAAACAAGGTCTGCTAATCCCAATTAATTCCAACGCTCCCGCTCGGTGGATTGAGACCTTTCCTGCTGTTTTGTTCTTCAAAAGATCTTGGATTTCTCCGAGTATTAAGTTGAAAAACATAAAAAACACCAAACTCCACAAAATACTGACGAAGGATTAAAGAGGAAGATCAAGGGAAGAAGAAACCTGGGGATTGGATAAGCTAAAGGAGTGGAAAATTCCAAATGCGCATCCCTTGATCCCATCTTTTTTGTCGAAGGTTTTGCTCTAAACATCATCAGGACAGGAGGGACAAAAAGCCCAAAACAACAGGAAGGGAGGTGATGTGCAGGAAAAACGGGATGAAGGCCTCTAATACTTGGAAAACTCATGCCAGGAATCAAACAGGCATTCCGTTTGCTGCCTGCACTTCCAAAGCCTCCACAAATATCCAGGGAGAGCCGGAGACACCGCTCRGAACCGCGAGCAGTGTAAACAAACCTGAACTGTTCCCAAGCGTCACATTCCCGACAAAGAATTCCATTGTGCTGCCGGGGGTGAGGTCATAAACCCCATCATTGTCCCGGGAAGCAAACACARGGATTTTCTAGGACACAGCTCTCCCACATCCCTCCATCCCGCTATTCCAGCCTGTAATCCGCTTTTCCCGAGCTCAGCGGGGACCTCCTCGCTCTCCTGGGGCTGCTCCTGGAAGCGTCCAAGGCTCGGAGCGACCTGGGATAGWGGAAGGTGTCCCTGCTCCTTAAAAACCTCTCCAAGCTAAACCATTCCATGGTTCCCGGTGTGTGGAACACTGGGATGCTCCGCTCGGCTCATTGATTCCAAGAGTCAAAGGGAATTTCTTATTTTAGCCATGGCTTTKTTCCCTTGCTGGGAGAAATCTGCGCTGAGCTCCTAAACAAATAAATTCCCAAATTTCTGGCGTTCTGGGAGCCTGTGGAAAGAGGAGCTTCGCGAGGAAGAGCGGAACGCAGCCGGAACATCGGGATGGGCCGGGAGACGCATCCACGTGAGGAAACCTTGGGATGAGGCTACAAACAAAATGCTCTCGGATATGGAAGAGAAAATCATTTCACTGCAGAATTCCAGCTTGGAATGATGTCCTATTCCTCCCATTTTTCCTTTTTTCTGCCTGTCAAATCCCAAAGCAGAGTTTAGGTCTGAACAGTCCCAAATCCTTAGGGAAAGGCTTGATTTCCCACCTTTCCATCGCAGGGATGGAGGGGCTGGGGGGAGAGATTTCCCTTCTTTTCCACTTAGGAACAGGGAATAAATTCCACGATCCCTTTGAATGGGATCAGGATCAGGAGCTGCTCCTGCCTACGCTCCAGCAGGATGCTGGGATCTAATCCAGGTTTTTTATTCCGGGCCACACGAGCAGCTGGGTTTGTACCTCTCCAGCCAGTACGTGACCGCTTAATTCCCAATATTTACGGTTTTTGGAAACAGAAGGATTAGGGAAGAACATGGAAAAGTTGAGGTAAAAAGAAATAAGGCAGAAAAAACCAAGCAATAAAAAACTTCCAGCAGGAAAAAATCCCAAATTATCCCAAGTGCAGGGACTAAAAGAAACTGGTCTGAATGCAGATGGGATGACAGGGAAATCAGATTTCCACAGGAAAAAATCTCCATGGAATGAAACATAAAAATCCCTACTTTTCTCCCATAATTGACTATTCCCAACATTTCCATAAAGCTCTCTAGGCTTCCCTGGATTTTTGAGGGAATAGCTCCCACATTTAGTTGGAGCCTGCTCACACACCTTATCCACAGCCTGAGATGGAGCATTCATGGATACCAATGGAAAAGCACATGGATAATGGAGCACGTATTACACCCTTGGAGTTGGCTCAGGCAGGGAAAAGAGGAAGAGGGAAAAAGGAAAGGGAAAGGAAAAGAGAAGAGGGAAAAAAACAGGAATAGCCACTTCCAAACCTGGTGCTGCCCAAGTGGAAATTCCCTGCTGCCCGCCAGCCTTCTCCAGGAAAGGAATAAAAGGCTGGAATCGCAACACCCAGCCGCGGGAGCGGCTGACATCCGACTGGGATGTGGAATGCTCCAGGTGTCTCCCAATTAATTTTGCTTTGGAATAGGAAAGCTGAAACAGGGATCAAAAGCCTGACATGCCCGTGAATGCCAAATGAATTCATCCCGCTCCGTGCGAGCGCGGAGAACCTGGATTAATTCATCCATCACTCCGGGATACCCGGAGCGCTCCCACCCGTCGGAGCCAGGAGAACAGGAGGCCTTTCCTCGGGATTGCTCCCTCGGGAGGAATCCCAGCCATCCAGCTGGGACACAGCAGCCAGCACTTCCCTAAAGGAATCACCAATGGATCTCCCAAACTGAGGAGCTCGTTAGGATTTTATGCCCTTCCTCAAGGATTCCTTAGGGATCATCCCGTTCCACCCCTTGCCACAGGCAGGGACACATTCCACCAGGCCAGGCTGCTCCAAGCCCTGTCCAACCCAGCCTTGGATACTTCCAGGGATCTGGAGTTCAAACAGAATGCGTGGGATCTGCTCCCTCCTTTCGACCCACCCGGATGCTCCAGAGGAACTTCCAGAGCTCCCATTCCGCTCCCGAAAAGGCCCCGATTCCTCGGCGAGGGAACTCCATAAAAATAAAGATCCTAAGAAAGCACCCGGGAAAGAAGGGTGGGAATTGCTTCCCGGCTGGACACTAAGGAGAAGCTGGAAATCCTSTGGCTTTAGATCATATTCCTAAATGACAGGGACTGGGAATTCCAGCTGGGAAAGAGGCCTTGGCTTTCTCCAAGGTGTTTGGAGCAGACTCTGTACTTTTTCAACCATCGGATCATTAAGAACTAAATGATCCTTGGAAATGTCTTTTGAAAGGAATAAATGACATCCCTCCACCAAGGCAGCATCAATCCAGGCACATCTCCCTGGAATATTTATCCCTGTCCCCTCATCTCGAGGAGAGCCGGGAGGTGGAAAATTCCCGCCYGCTTCCTCCGGTGCTGCCCTCGCGGGGGGAATTTTGACTCCAAGGGGCTTTCCCACGGAATCCGGGGAAAATCCTCGCCGAGCAAAACCAGGGCAAAGCCCCGCCGGCAGCTCGGAGTCTCCTCTCCGAAGAGACGATCCAGAGGATCCAGGGATTGCTGGCAGCAGCGCTAAGGAAGCGGAACCGCTCGGCACATCCTGTTTACAGCCGGCGCCGCTTCCCGAGGCATCGGAGCACGGCGATTGTTGTCCTCGGGAATATGGTAATGGAGCTATTTTTACCCGGCTCCAGAACGTATTTCCAGACTTTGGACAACAATGCCACTTGGAAAGCTGGAAATATGGGACGCTCATCCCGAAACGCCCGGCGATCCTTCAACGCGTCTTGGCATTCGGGACAGCGGCTCCACTCCAAACATATGGCAGGGAAAGCTTTCCCATTCCCAGGAATGAGGGGCTTCGCTCCCTCCTGCTTTCGCTCTCGGGGCACTCTAAGGATTTGCTCCTGGATCTCCACTTTTTCCCTGTGCAGCTGGAAAAGGAGAGGGCAGGAAGCTCCCAGTTTCCATGAGGAAAAGCAGCAGGATGGGCAAAAGCATGGAGAGGCCACATGGCAACGACACCAATCCCAAGCCGGGCAAAAGCTTCAATCCATCCCTGAATTCCCCTCAGTAAAATYCTACAATCCCGGAACAGCTTGGATTGGGAGGGATTTTAAGGATCATCCTGTTCCACTCCCTGCCATGAGCAGAGACAACTTCCACTAACCYAGGTTGCTCCAAGCCCTGTCCAACCCAGCCTCGGACGCTTCCAGGGATCCACAGCTTCTCTGGGAATTCTATCCTAGGGCCTCACAATCCTCCCAGCCAGGAATTCCTTCCCAATATTCCTTCCAACCCTGCTCTCTGGCAGTGGGAAGCCATTCCCTGTGTCCTGCCTCTCCAGGTCCTTTGTCCACCAAGGCATTGGCAGAGGCCCAATTTATTGGAATTATCCATGTTTAAAAGCAAGGAAACAGAGATGGGTTTAATGGAAAGGGACAAAAAGCATGGAAGCAGCTGGGATTTTTCCATCCCTGTTTTTTCCATCCTTTAGTCCCTTCTATCCCCAAATAGTTTTAATCTAGGCCAGGAATCTAAATCCATTTTATTATCCACATGGGCAACTAAAGCCGCGGGTTCCCAATTCCTGGAAGTGTTGGAGAGAGCTTGGAGCAAGCTGAGCTAGAGGAAGGTGTCCCTGATCCACCCAAATCATTCCAGGATCCTATGGTCCGAGCGCAGCAATGTCAGGATTAAATGTGAAGTCTTCCAAACTCCATCCATAGCCTCCACTTAATTTATGCAATTTATTTCAAAATCCAAAGCCACAAGGAATTTCCAGCTCTTGTGGTTTCTTTGTACTTCCTGAAAAGCCTTTTTTATCCCAAACTGTTTGTTCTTCCGAGGAGCAACCCCAACCCACGGCAAAGGGCAGGATGGGTTTGGAATGACCCGAAGGGAACAAATCCAACCGGAGCGCATGAAACCCGGGAAACGCTCRGCAGATTACAAATCCCTTCAAAGCAGCCTCATCCTTGGAAAAACCCCACCTGAGCCAAGGAAAACGGCAGGGAACGGGAAGCTCCGGGGCTTTCATCCCGCCGGCTTTGATTCCGCAGGGAAAGCAAGGGGCTCACGCTCGGATTTCGGGATGGGGAAAGGGGRGACGCTTTGGGAATGCACGGCCCAGGAGCTGAGCAACATTCCGTCGGAACCTTCCCATTCATGGAATGAATCCTGTTTACACAGCTTCCTGCTGTYTGCCGAATTCCATATCCTCCCATCTCCCAGCCCAGTTATTTCCCCTTCCCAGGAAAGCACTTCCCAAGGGCACGGCATCAAGTCAGTTGTTCCCACTCAATGCTCCCTCCTGCTGGCCCATTCTGGATTCCCTGGATTCTTCGGGATGCTGACAGCAGAGCCTGTGCACTGCCTGTCACCTTCTAATTCCAAGAGCCTGCTTTTCCATTCCCAGGCTCCGGCGCTGCTCACAGCTGGATTTTCCCTCTCACAGCTTCCCTGGAAAACCTGTGCCAGGGCCYCAGCATCCTCACAGAAGAATCTCTTCCCAATATCCCATTGGGAAACAGTGGGAAGCCACTCCCTGCGTCCTGTCCCTGCATCCCTTCTCCCAAATCCCTCTCCAGCTCTCCCGGAGCCCCTTCAGGCTCTCCCTGTGACCATTTCCATTATTAAACAATCCCAGAAAGATCCTTAAAATTTATATCCAGAGCCTACAAACTACACACACAAAGCTTCCCATAAATCCAAAGGATAACTAAACCCAACTCTGCCGACGCTGCACAAGGAGGCTCCTTTATGAGCCCGGAGTTTTCCGAGCTCTCCCGGAAGAAGCRGCAATTAGGAAGGTGAGGAAAGGTAATGGCTTTCCAACACGCCGCTAATCCCAATATTAGTGCCTTGCAGAGGGAAAAGTGCCAGGAATTTGGAGGAATGCCCAGTGATCCGTCTTACCTTCAGCCGTAAAACTGTGCTATAAACAYGAGCGAGAGGCTCGGGATACGCTTCCAGCCCTTCCCTGCTTTTTTCCCAGCCTATTCCTTAGCGCCCGTGCTAATCCAGTGGCTTTAAAAGCCGCTGGAGAGATCCATCAAYGTGCCAACGGGAAGCTTTGATTTAGGATCGAGATCTTTAAAGTCAACTTTATTTCAGTGCCATGAAGGGCTGTTTAATCCTGGAATCCCTTCAGCTACTGGAATAAAAAAGGAYGGCGAGAAACAAACGGTGGGAATGGGAAGAGCTGAGTCACTCTTCTGAGACTCAGGGATTCCCAGCTCCGGGATGATCCTAATCCCACATTCTATAAGGCAGGGACCCCCCCGGTGCGGTTAACTCGGTGCAAGTTGTGGCTATTCCTTCCCCTCCCACTTTTCCTGGGAAGGAGGAGACACTGCTATCCCAGCTGCTAGATATATCCCATGCATGCTGTCTGAACTCCAGATCCCTGGAAGTGTCCAAGGCCAGGATGGATGGGGCTTGGAGCAACCTGGGATAACGGGAGGTGCCGAGCTTTAAGATCCTTTCCATCCCAACCCATTCCATGATCCCATCAGAAGTGACTAAAGCAGAATTCCCTGATTTCAGAGTTTTTTTCTCGGTGCTGCAGATGGAATCCGAGCAGTGTTTACAAACCCCCCTGGAACAATCCCGGGCTCATCCCAGAATAAAACAGGAGCCAGGAGCCAAGCCCTGCTTTGCCAGGCCGAGGCCCCAAGATGGGCTCGTTGTGTCCCTYGGGAATTCAGGGCTCCGAGCACAATAACAGCAGGACATGCCTCATTTCCCAGAGCTTTGGGAACTTCCTTCCTCTCCGCACTTGGAATATCCTGTGCACGGATCAATCCTGCAAAAAAACACTGGATGTGCCCTAGTGCACGCTGAGAGCAGCTGGAAAGAACAATCCAGCAACAGAACTCCGAGCTGGACTTGGGATTTCATATAATCATGGAAYGGTTTGGGTTGCAAGGACCTTAAAGCTCATCCCATGGGCAGGGACACCTTTATCCCAGGAGCACCATATCCCAGCCTGCTCCAAGCCCTGTTCAAGCCAGCCTGGARTTTCATGTAGGAATCAATCACATCCATCCAAACTCAATCCATAAGAGGAACGAGTGTGGATYGACTGCTTCACCTTTGGGATGCTCCCAAAATGAGCCCATTCCTCCCACCGGAAGCTCGGGAGACACAGAGCCAGAGGAAGAATTCCTCTGGGATGGGAAAACAAACTCCGAGTCCCCGAGGGCCGCGCGAGGTTTTACAGCTCCAGCTGAATCCAAGCTGGGAATAGGAGCTTGGAAGGAAGTTCATCCACAAACAAAAGGCATTGTGTGGAGAGGAGCATTAACGAGAATTAATATGGTTTAGATTAATTGCTAAAACACACCAGGAAAAAACTTGAAGGATTTGGATTAAAAAAACCCCAAATTTACTGGAAAATTAAATGGATCGTATCAGCTGACCCCGCAGTTTCGGGGAATTACGACCTCTTCGCTCCAAGCCCCATCCCAAATGGAAGGAATAATCTTTGGGAAGCCGCTGTTGATTAAGTCCTGTGGCAATCAAATCGGAATCAGCCCCAGTTTTCCCAAGGGAAGGGAACCAAAACAATGTGGACCCGCTTGCTCAATCGCTCCCAAAACTCCGGATTTCAGCAGTTCCTCATGGAATGAGGCATCCACAGAAACGTCAACGTCTCCACGCTAAATGCCTTGTCTACAACCRCATCATAAATCCACGGCCGCGCCAGGATCCGACCTGAGGCATTCCAGGGCTCCCATTCCCGGTGTCAACAGAGCGTTTAAGCCCCTAAATCATCCATGCGTCTCAATCTCCCCAATGGATGCGAGCAGCCCGTTTGGAATACAGGGATCACGCTGGACCTGCCTGAAACTCCGGGATGTGAGAGCCCACCCGGCTCCTATCCCGAAATCCCAGCTGTCTGTGGGGCCAAATGCTCTGCCCCAAACCGGGCAGTGCTCCTTCTTTTTCTGCAATTCTATCAATTCCCAATTCCTATGGATCTTTCCTGTTTTATATTCTATAAAAAACAGGAATGGGGCAAAATAAACCAAGGATTCAGCCCAAATTTAAGCCCAGCCTAGGCCAAGGCGAGGGAKTTTTGCTGCAGAAAGCAGCAGAGGCAGCCCTGAGTTCGCTGCTTATTTATTTTTTATAGGAAATCTGGATAATGGAAACCACACACGACCTTCTTGGATTTTTCCTATAAATATCTCAGCAGTCCCAAATCTCCGAGCACGGCGCAAATCCACTCGGCTTTGCCTCCTTTCAGGAAATTCCCAATGATTTCCTGTCACAAAGGCCAAGAATCACTGTCTCATCTCCAACGGTTCCCAACTGCTCTGCCTCCAAAAGTGTATCCCAACTTTCTGCCCAGGATGAAGGGAAAAGTCTTTGCTTTGCATCCGTGACTCTTCCTCGGGAGCCAGGCTTGCGTTTGCCATGTTCCCGAGGGATTTCCTGTTCTCCCGTTTTACCATCAGGAAAATCAACTGGAATTTAAGCTCCTGGAAGGAGATTTAGCCAGGTACACCCTGTTGGCGTTTTTTGTGGAAGTAAATCCGGAGCTGCGGGTGTGAAAATCTCTGGCAGCCTCAGGATTTACTCCTTACATCCTCTTTCCCAGAAAAACGAGCTGGCCAGGAGTGTAGGACGCACTGCTTRGAATCACGGATTGGTCTGGGTTGGGACATCACTCCTAAAAATTCCTTCCTCAGTTCCCAGCCCTGTGCTTCCACACTGGACCTTTCCCAGTCCTCACTYCATCAAATACACCCTGGAATTTGCTTCCAGCACCATAAATCCAGAAATAGGCTGGCAGCTCTCAGGTATTCTGAGAGGGTTCATGTGGATGAAGTTGTGGATTCCTCATTCCTGGAACTATCCAAGGCCAGGCTGGATGGGGTTTGGATCAACCTGGTCTATGGAAGGTGCCCCTGGCCCAGGGACTCCATGACTTTTCCAACCAATTCCATAATTCCATGATTCTGCTAAACCCACAAACCGAATTAAACCCAACCAAAATATTCCTGTCTGGGGACATCCTCATTGTTTGGACCATGGGAAAGTTAATGGCTCTAGTAATGGATTGGGAATTTGAGCATAGYTGGATGCTTGAGCCAGGGATTTACTCCAAGGATCATAGTCAGGGTTTACTAAGTGTGGATAGAAATAAATTCCCACAAAATTCCCACCTCCAGACAGATAAAATGACATCAAATCCGGAGTACGGTGGTGCAGGGATCCACCACAGCTTCCAGGGAGCTCCAATTCCCTGTTAATTACCCCTGGAAAATAATTGGGTGCCAAATCTGGGCACACTCCTCACTTTGGCAGCTCATGACAGATTCGTCTATAAAGTGCTGGGAAAATAAAGACAATTTTTGAGCAAATTGATCAGAGTGCAAATATTGATCCTTTTGGCCTCCTTGSCGTTCCAGGCATTTCCTTGGAGTTCATTAATTAGGAAGCCTACCCCTTCTAGAAAGGAAAACTCTTCCCGGGCTCCGTGTGATCCGGCATTAAACCCCTCTCGGTGATAATAACTCCTCTAATCCGGAATTAAGTGACTTCCTCTGGAATGACAGGAACTACATCACAGGGGCTTCCTTGCTACACAGAGGATGCCACTCGCTGGAATGGGACTTGGGCATGGGAATGGCTGGAAAACTGGGCTGGGAATGAAAGGCTGAGCTCAGTTTTAAGCTCAGACCAGGTCAGGCTTATTTGTTGTCCGGATGTGCCATCCCTGGAAGTATCCAAGGCCACACTGGATGGGGCTTGGAGCAACCWGSGCTASTGGAAGGTGTCCCTGCCCACGGGACCGGACGATCCTTAAAATCCCTTCCAACCCAAACTATTCCGCAATTCCACCAAGTCAGGCCAACTGCCTCTAAACGCAACAAAGGACCTGGAATGTGGGAAAGAACCCCATTTGCTACCTCCGACTCCTTTTCCTCTGACCTTTGTCCAGGAGGATTTGATAGCAAACTCCTAATCAAGGAGTTGGCAAACAAGTCGGGAAGCAGCCGCAGCTTTCCTGCTCTCAGTGGGAAGTTTATAGCCTGGATTCTGTTCCAATGGCTGTGCATACCATTAGCATATTTAAAGAGGCTGCTTCCCAAATTAAAGTGGAAGGAGCTATAAAATCCTCTTGGCTGTGCTCGGTGTCTCCTTCGGAATCAAAATTCTGCCTTCCCTCCGATGGTTTTTGCCTTGAATTTCGACAAAGACGGAAGACTTTGCAAGGAAAATAAGCACGGAAAAAAGGCAGCTGGAATACTCAGTGTTTACTACTGACATACTCCTGCCTGCATTTACCAGCAGCACTGGGGAGAAAAGGAATTGGAATTTTGGTCAGAATTTTTAAGGTATCAGACAAAAATCATGGATCCAGCCAGTTTTTAATAATAATTTTCCCTGCTGTTGCATTCCAACTTCCTTGGCCGTTTCCTCGGGATGAACCMCCCCACAGCTCTTCCAGAGAAGAGGGGCTCCAGCCCTTGGAGCAACCTGGGCTAATGGAAAATGTCCTTGCCATGGCAGGGGGTGGAATGAGATGATCCTTAACATCCCTCCAACCCAAACCACTCCATGAGTCCCTAAGAGTGCTGGAAAACCTGGCACCTTGTTCTGTCTTAAATCCAAGGTGCTTGTATTTAAGATGCTTGGATATCCCTCACTCCCAGCCTTGGTTATCCACTCTCCACTCCATCCGGGTCTGGGAGAGCCCAGCTTGGAGCTCCATTGCCATTCCCAGCATTCCCAGCCAGCACATGATTCAAACCAGGACGGAGCCGCTCCTCTTTTCCTGCTGAATCGCGGCACGACAGCAAAAGGAAACACATTCTTCTAGTCCAGCAGAAATATCCAAGGGGGTGAGTCAGGAGTTCCAAAAATACATTTCCTAAGCTGCAAAACAGAGCTGGATGTTGCCATGGCACTTTGGGAAAATTCACAAGGCTCCAGCTTGTTTCAGGGATGAATCAAATCCGAGCGAGCCGAGTTTTCGGCTCCCCTCGCCCGCTTTCGGTCACTTTTGCCACTGATTTCATTTGTTGTTTTTTCCCTGGATTTCAGTTTTCCAGCCAAACCTCAAAGAGGGATTTAAAGGGGCAGGTCGGTGCTTAGCAGGRTTTCTACAAGTGCCTGGATACCCAATTCCCAATGATCGCAGAATCCCGGGATGCTTTGGGTTGGAAGTGACCTTAAAGCCCATTCCGTGCCATGAGCAGGGACACCTTCCACTATCCCGGGATGTTCCAAGCCCCATCCAACACATCCACAGCAAATCMTCTGAGATCCCTGTCTGCAAATCCAGGCCCGCAATGCCTGTGGAAATCCGGCTGTTGGAGCTGCATCCCGCACTATTAGCAGGATCTTCTCCGTAACTGGAGCAGCCTGGAATGACAGCCTTGATTCAATCAGCTCTTAGCCACAGAGAGCAAGGTGCACTTAGGTGGGTGTTCCCAAAAAAAGCCAGGAAAAAACCAAAGCCACGTTCCTATTGCAGGCTCTTATTCACATCTGTTTAAGCTTGGAAAACCTCCAACAAGTCTGACATTCCCGCAGGAGTAAAAGCAGGATTGGAGTGGAAAGGGAGCTGGGTACAAGACAAGCCTGCCTGTGCCAGGGATTGTGGATCCTCTCTGCCACCAAAAAGCTCTGGAGCGAGTCCCGAGAAACAGGGAATTCTGTCCCGACCTCACTGCCATGGGCAGGATGGGGACAGCGATATCACCTATCCTGACCTCATCCCACTGCTGTGGTCACATCCGCAGGGAGGACTCAAGGAATGTCACCTTTGCATTTCAGGGATGGGGAGCCACAGTTTCTCTGGGAAAGCTGTGCCAGCGCCGCACCTCCCTCACAACCAGGATTCCTTCCCAAGATCCCATCTAGCCCTGCCCTCTGGCAGTGGGAAGCCATTCCCTGTGTCCTGTCCCRAGTCCCTCTCCAGCTCTCCTGGAGCCCCTTTAGGCCCTGGAAGRGGCTTCAAGGTCCCTCTGGAGCCTTCCCTTCTCCAGGTGAACAATCCCAGCATTCCCAGCCTGGCTCCGGAGCACTGAGGAGCAGATACTGCACACACTTGCTTCCCAGTGCTTGTGCCTGGAAGCAATTCCAAAGGAATGAGGTGGACCCATCCTCAGAGCTGACAGAATCCACCCAATTCCATGGAATAGGTTCTCTTACAACAAAACCTTGGGAGATCCACACATTTTTCCAACGTATGCCTGGAAGTTGCACCCTTTACAATCCCCTTTTCATTTCCAAAGGAAAGCAGGGAATGAGAGAAAGGGATTTGATGTTTTTGGCAAGTTCTAAATGTCTCCAATTCCTGGGGGATGCAAATGAGCTCCCAGCCACTCGCTCGTCTCCGGGGCCGGGTGGAACCAGCAATCCAAATTAGGTGAGAAAATTAATAAATTAACAATTTCCCAGGATTTCATAATCCTGCCTCCATCATTCCCTCCAGCGCATCGGCCCCGGGTTTGCATTCCCAGCCTTCCTGTTAAAAATAGACATAACACTATCCTAACATTTCGTGCTTCCAGGCTTTTTTTCAAGGATGGCAAGAAACAACTCCCAGGGAGCGTTTCCATCGTTTAAAGTGGAGAAGGAGGAGGGAAAAAGTCAAGGAAAAGGAAGTGTCCAAGGCCAGGTTGGACAGTGCTTGGAGCAACCTGGAAGGTGTCCCTGGTCCTTAGCAGGGGTTGGAATGGGATGATCCTTAAAATCCCTTCCAAGCCAAACCATTCCATGATTCCCAACACAAACAGGGCACTATCCCAAGGAAGGAATATTAACAAATAACTCTTAAGGCACTCAACACCTCCACAATTTGTGGATTCATTTCACCATCTGAGATATTGGGAGCACATTCCCACTTTCCTGAGAGGTCGGGCCTGTTCCACAGGGTCCCGTGAGCTCCTTCCTTCTTGGAAGTTTGCTCCAATCCCACCACCACACCAGGTGACCAAAATATTCCTTATTTGCTTCCAAGGAAAGAAATTCTTTTCTCCAGCACCACTCCACCACCAGAGCAGAAAATGGTGTGGAAAAGGAAAAGTCCTGGAGCATTTCGAGTGGTTTTATCCGGAGTTTACCGTGATGAGCGTTGTGAATAAAATGAAACCACCACCCTCACAACCAGGAATTCCTTCCCAATATCCCATCTAACCCTGCCCTCTGGCACTGGGAAGCCATTCCCTGTGTGCCGTTCCTCCATGCCATGTCCCTCTCCAGCTCTCCTGGAGCCCCTTTAGGCACTGGAGGGGCTCCGAAGTCTCCCTGGAGTGTTCCCTTCTCCAGGCTGAGCAATCCCAGCTCTCCCTCCCCGGCTCTGTGGGATACGAAGCCACGACTTCCTTCCCGTTGTTCCCCTCTCCCTCCATCCATCTCCTCCACCCTCTCCCGAACAGCTTCTTCCCACTTTTCCCCTAACCGCTTTTTTTCCCAGCGATCCCATCCCCACCCTCTCCTCATTTCCGCCCCCAAAGCTCTGCGTTCTCTCCAGCCTCTCCCAACTCCAAATCCAGCCGGGAACGCTCGTGCCCGCGCTCCCTCCCCGCGTCCCGGTGTTCCAGAGCCGCCTGCCCGAGCCATCCATTATTCCCAGCCCCAGTTTGGTTGAGCTGCCGGGATGAGCCGAGCGCAGCAATTCCTGCCCAACAATACCGGCTCTTTGTTTTCCCGGGCTCCCCAATCTGTCCATCCATCTGTTCTCCCTCGCTTTAGATTCCCGGTTTAAGCTCCTGGGGAAGGATCCTCCTCTTTGTTTCGGCTCTGCTCCCTCCCGAGGAGGTTGGAGTTCAGGCCCAGCCCACCCTGGCGCTGAGATTTTCCGAATAAATCAATCAAAGCCTACATTTTATTGGGATCCGACTGATTTTCTCGGGAATCCTTTGCCTCGGTCTATGGTAAAAAAGAATCAACGCTGATTCCCAGGAAATGGTTACAAAAGGGAAGCAAACAAGATGGGCAAAGATGGCAAAACAGGAATATTTTGCTTCCTGCTTTAYATGTTTTGACTCCCAAACTTTGGGAGTAAACGGAGCAAAGATCAAATGGTGTTTTCCAGCATTTTTGTGTTAAATACAAGCATTTCCCATTTGCTCCTTGTCCCACTTCTCCATGCGACCGGAGCAGGGTTTGGAGCGAGGGGCGGCGCGTGCAGAGGCAACCCAGATATTCCAACCACAGGCTCGCTTTTTCCCTACTCCACACTGGGARTTTCCTGAAATTCATGCAGGTTATCAGGCAAAAGGCCCAGGAAGAGCTARGGAAGGAGCGTTCCAGGGAAAAGGCCACCCTGATCCTTGAGGTAAAAGCACTTAAACTGACTCCTTGTTTTCCGCTCGGAACGACTGCTTGGAAAAACAAAATCCCTGTTTAGAGGTTCATCAAGCCAATTATAAACGGCAAAAAATAGGATTCCATGGATATGATAAAGCCATAACAAGAATGGGGAAGGATTAATTAATAGAGAATTAATTTTCCAAATGTTTTTCATGCGTTCTGAATCAACAAAAGAGCTTCCCATGGAAAAGGAAAAGGAAATCTCCGGCATCTTCCCGGATGGAGAACAAGGGGAAGCCAAGGGTGTCCCAGTGTCACCAGACAGGAATTTTGTTATCCCAGACACACCACAGGGGTTTTCCCTGTCATCCAAATTAAAACCTCTTTCTGAAATCCATCTTCTAATTTAATTCCCGATCCCAAAAACTCCTAGGAATGTTTCCCTGAGAATCACTCTGGTTATTGTTTTCTCTCAGGAGATTCAGAACAGGGAAAAAGCAGCACAATTCCGCCCGATTCATTATTCCCATGCCACRAATTGCACGGAAAAGGCAAAACCCAAGCAGGACGATGTCCTGGAGATGTTTTAATTGCTGATATAAAACTGTGACAGGGAGAGCAGCRTTTTCCTTTCTTTTCAGGAAGTCTTTCCTTCGATAGGATCTCATTAAACATTGCTGGAGAAGAAAAACATCCCATTTACAGGATAACATCTCCTTATGATTAAGGCCCTTCCAGGCTGGAAACATGAGCCACTATTCAAGAAAATATGGATAYTGATCTCTTTCCTGCCATAAAAAAGTCCCACAAGATCGCTAAACACCGAGCAGAAAACTTCCATGGAAAAGAGCTGCAGGGTCACAGAGTCCAAGCTGTGCCCAATCCAGACCAGAGTCCAGTCATTCCTTGGATACCTCCAGGCATGTGGACTCCACCACCTCCCCGGGCAGCCTGACCACCCTTTCCAGGAAGAAATTCCTCTCATGTCCAACCTGAACCTCCCCTGGCACAGCTCGAGGCCRTTTCCTCTTGTCCCACAGCTTCTCCCTGGGAGARGATTCCCAACCCTCACCTGGTTGCACCCTCCTGTCTGGGAATTGTGGAGAGGGAGAAGGTGTCAATCAGCTGGGATCACCCTCCCAGTTTGTTCCTGCTTGWCAATTGGTCACAGGTTGGACTCCGTGACCTTGGGAGGTCTTTTCCAACCTCAACCGTTCTGGGATTCTGTGATTCTCCAGACCAGGTCCCACAGAATTAAATGCAAATGGAATTTAATCTCCTACATGGATATGAAAAAAAGACCAGTGGAAAAAACCCCTCCTGGTGCTTTTAGTCCCTTTTCAAGAAGTTCTATCAAATAAATGTCTTTGGCCAACTCCATTAGGGAGCAATTAGGCTTTAATGGCCGCCTAAATCCATTATCAGTGGACATTTCACCTTGCAATATTTAAAGATAATATTTAATTTCAGCAAATTAATGGGCTGCCTGTGAGACCAAAGAGATCTATTTAGGCTCTCTGGTTTTCCATCGGGGATGTTTCCCTTCGGATAGCAACTCAGGTGACAGGCAAACCGGGAAAGTCAGGCCTCGTGGCCGGACTTCAAATAAATGTTCCTAAAAGTTAAAAAAAGAGGAAAATCTCACATCACCCCCGATTTACCCTTTTGACTGCTCCATTATTTCCGTATCCATCCACAGTTATTTTTGATCCTTCCACTAGCCCAGGYTGCTCCAAGTCCCACCTTCCAGGGATGGGGCAGCCACAGCTTCCCTGGAAAATCTGTGCCAGGGCCTCACCACCCTCACAGGGAAGAATTTCTTCCCAATATCCCATCTCTCCCTGCCCCTTTGGCAGTGGGAAGCTGTTCCCCCYTGTCCTGTCACTCCRGGCCTCTGTCYGAAGCTCCCCTCCAGCTCTCTCCAAGCTCCCCGGCTCTGGAATTACATCCCAAGGAAAGCGCAAATTGACAATTTAACAGATACAGAAATTCCAGTTTAAGGAGGACATTTCCCTCCTCATTCCAAGGATCTTGGCATTCTAAAAGGCAGGAATAAAAGCAGGGAACAGCTTAAATCCATGCCCCCAACCGTAACTGTGTGATGCTCGATGATGTCACCGCCTCTTTTAAGAGAGGTGACAACATCCAATGTCCACACTATTTCAATCCCCACAACCTCCCAGATGGAAGCAACCCCATCCTCATGGAAAAACCCGCGGAAGCTCCAGAAGTAGGTTGCCATGTCATTCCCACACTGGAAGGTTAGAGGTGTTTCCTCTGTGATCYGAGTGCTTTAAATAGCACTGACTTTGCACATCGGGCAAGAGGAGCTGGAGCCGCACGAGCGCGAGCCTGGCGCGGATCCACGGAATTCTGGGAAGTCGCAGCCGATTGCCAGCGCTGTACACGCGTGGAATTCAGCGCGTCGGGAATGCAGGAGAGGGCTTCCTCTGGCAAAGCCAACGGAACTCATCTGGGAGTAGGAGTCATGGAATCATGGAATGGTTTGGTTGGAAGGGACACTAAAGCTCATTCAGTCCCACTCCCCTGCCACGGACACCCTTCCATTATCCCAGGTTGCTCCAAGCCCTGCCCAACCCGGCCTTGGACACTTCCAGGGATGAGGCAGCCACAGCTTCTCCGGGAAAGCTGTGCCAGGGCCTCCCCACCCTCACAGGGAAGAATCCAACACCCCTGAGGAGGAGCTCTGATGGACACCAAAACCTTCCAAAGATCGGATTCCATCCAGAAACCACCAAAAGCCAGGAGCAAAACCCAACCAAACAGGCTTGTGCCTTCACAAACCTTATTAATTTCAGGAATTCCATCCTCGGAAACTAACGCCAACTATTAGGGAACTAATTGGAAATTTCCAACTATTGGAAAACCTTGGAGAGGACTCTCCTCTCTCCGCACCGGGAGAAGGAAATTGGAAGGTCCTGTTTGTGCCCTTGAGCCATTCCCTTCGTTCGGCCTTACGGACTCCTCGTTTTTTTCCACCCGTGGCTTTGAGGCCGGGATTTTCCGGCTCCACGCCGGCCCCGTTGGAGCAGGGAGAACCGGGGTGTAATTACCCGGAGCTCCTGTCAGAGTGGAATGTGTAGCACATTGCTAATGTGTAAATGACTCAATAACTTAATTAGGTGAAATGAAGTGCACTTAGAACCGCAGATGCTTACGCCGGATCRGGATAATGCGGTGTGTGGGAATATATCCCGGGTTTTTTTCAAGGTGTTTACATTGAACAGCAGGCCAAGGAAATGCGGAGCTTGCACCGGTGAGAAGGATGCAGGGAATTTTTATCAAAGGGAAAAAAATGTTTTTCATATCCTTAAAAAAAAMCCAGTTTTAAATCACTTCAAAAGGCTGGAAGGAAACAACTTTTCAATCCCTGCAAATATCGTAGCCTAGAAAAATCTTAATGGGAATAGGGGAGGAAATGATTCTGGGAAAGCTTAAATAAATAAATATAAAAGCAGAGCCCTCCTTTTCCAAGCTCACCTATCCACAGGATCATTGAGTTTGGAAAAGCCCTCCAAGGTCATGGAGTCCAACCTGTGACCAATCCAGCCCAGAGCACTGAGTGCCACATCCAGTCACTCCTCGGGAATATCTCCAAGGATGGGGACTCCACCACCTCTGTGGGCAGCCCCTTCCGAAACCTGACCACCCTTTCCRTGAAAAAATTCCCCATAGGGAAGTCAGTAGGAAAACTCCCATTGCCTGCTATATCCGGGGAAAAGCACCTAAAGCGCACTTGGTGATTCAAACCATGGGATTGAGCCTGCCAGTTTTCCATGTGAGCCTGACAAACGGAACAGGAGAAGCYCTAAAAATCACTCCCGGCACTTGTACTCATCCATTCATCCATATTCATCCTTCCCCTCTCCCTGAATCCGTGCTGGAGGTGAATGGAGCACAACCACGAGCTTGAGGAAGAGCTGAATAAGCCAAATTATTGGATGTGTGTTTGAAGGAGGCTTCAGCCAACCAAGCAACCAGGAAATGGGAGCTTTAATTTTCCAYTGAAGGATAAAAGGGAAGGAGACGAGGAGGCACCTACACAAGTACCTATGGAGCTGGAGCACATCTCATTCCCAGGAAACAACCTGGGCTAGTAGAAGGTTCCCTGCCCAAGACAATTTTTAAGGCTCCTCCCAACCAAAGCATTCCAGGATTCTAGGAAAAGAAAGTCAAGGTTCCCAAGCTGCAATGTCCAGATAACATTCTCCATGTTATCTTTCCTATATTTATTAATTAGCTGCCTCTAATGACAAAGAGGAACGGCTGCTTGCTGGAATTCCCAGTGAGACAGACACCAAAAAAATTCCTAAATCCAGGATAAGGCAGCAAGCAGCCCAAATCTTTGATGACTCCATACAGAACTCTCACTACATGACATGTTCTTCCTTAAAGCCCTCTCAGGAAACTCTAAAGATCCAAACCCTTTTCCAGTTGGAAAAAGAAGTTGCCACAATGATTTCGGGAGAGCAAAACAGCTCATGGATGGAAGGCAAAACTGGGACTGAGTCAAAAGGCTCGGAATAACGAGTTGGAATCTGTTGCTATTAGTCACTGCCTTGGAAGCAAATCCCAAGCTGCTGATACTGGGGATGTTGAGGAGTGCAGAGACTCCCTGCCACTTGGAAGGAATCTTTTAGGATGAGACGAAACAGCAAGGCAGTGAAAATTCCCTCTCTTTAGGTCCAAAGGAGAATTGTACCTGGCAGGAAGGGGAGAGGAGGTGTTTGCCTTTCCTGGGAAGTGTCACCCTCGGAAGTGCCTCCATTTCACATCTCCTCCTTGGGAGCCAAGTGAAATCAATTAACTCTGCAACTGGAACCAATTAACCTTCGCAAAAGCACAACACCAAGCACAGTGGCAGTCTTTAATAAACGGAATAAATGGAATAAATCCATAAATAAGAACGGAAAACACCGCAGGGTGAGGCTGCTGGGCCATATCTGGTGGGCTCCTGATTTTTCCAAGCAGCAGAGAGATTTGGGGCATCTAAAACCAAATAGAAACGTCACTAAAATCAGGATTTCAGCAGCCTCAGGGGATGTTTAGGATGGGATTCATCCCGTTTAACTCCAGCCACCTCCAAGCAGGGCCGGAGTTCCCCGAGCCGGCTTTCCAAGCGGGATCAAGAGGATAMCTTGAAAGAGGCACCTTAAACCCTTCCCTTAAAGAGGGCTAAACCTTCCTGATCTCCAGGGARGCACCTCGATGCTCCCACTCCATTCAGATGCCAGCGTTTGATCCCAGTCACGGGAGGGAGATGGGTGCCATCTGTGCCACGAGCCAGCAGCCCGGCCTGCCTTCCCTCTTTCCCATCCCTTCCCTCGCTCCCRGCTCGGGAACAATGCTCTTCCTCAAATCCCGGGCTTTACTCTTAGAGCTCTCAGGTTTGAATTCACTCCTGGGCTTATTCAGCTTTTTTTTTTTTTTGCCATTTTTTCAACGGAATTCCGAGCGACACGACGGGCAAATCGGAGCCTATCTGACACATTATCCCGGTTTGCTTGGAATTCCCTCTTGAAGCCGGTCTTTCCGGCGGCAACGGGCAAGGGAGGGGACTTAAACCAGCAAAATATGTTTGTAAATATTATTAACAAAATTCCAAAGTGACTCCAGTGACTCCACTGCGCTCGTGACCCCTCCCAAATCCCCGCTCCCTGTGAGGGCTCCATCCCACCCCTCCGGATATCACCACGAGTTGATTTTTCCGGCGCTGAGCTGAATAAGAGGAAACAACTTTCTCTTCTAAAAAAATCAAAAAGAAATAAAGCTGCTTCTTTTATAATCCTGCACTTTCTATTTAAGCTCCTGCTCTTTTGGATTAAGGAAAGAACAACTCGCCATTAGGCCCTGCCCTGTTTATCAACATCACAATTGTGCCCGAGAGCCATAGGATTTATTTTACACTTCAAAAGATGTTAGAAACCAGATTTATCTCTATTGCAAGTTTAAATATCATATTTAATATAATAGAACTCATCCTCCCCTTGTAGTCAGATTCTGTGGTTTGATGGCCACAAGCACTTGCAGGGAGGGGGATTTCAGGAGCGGAAAAATGCAAATACAAATGACTTTATCTGCTCAGTTCTGCCTTACAGGGGTTTCACTTCCTCCCTCCCCTCCTAAACGTTAAATAAAGAACTTTTGCTGCACCTCAGACAAGAGAATGTCGGAATTAAAGGGGCTGCAGTTGCTGCTGCAGTCACATCCAGGCGACCCCGCGGGCCGGACACAGGAGAATCCRTGTTTTTGGAATGTGTATCACCACCGCCTCACATCACACTCACAAGGATGGCAGAGCTTTCTACTCTGGCTTTGTGCTGCAAAAAGACTCCACTTTTTCCCAAAAAGACCCAATCCTGCCCCAAAAAGACCTGATTTTACCCCGCAGCGTTCAGATAACAAAGGGCTTTTCCTGTTCTAAACAAGTCACTTTATATACATTATCTATAAATTTGTTTTTAATTTGACAATATTCTTGTGCTTCGGCTAAATTGGGTTTGTGGCTAAAAGGAAAAGGACAATTTGATCCCAATAATTTTCTGGTCCAGGATTTATGCCACGGCCAGGGAAGCAGCACCTGTGCAAGCAACGGCGCACGACGGAGCCGGCGAGCGGATRAAAGCCAAGCTCTGGCCTCGTGTCCTGATCCTTGATATCCTTCCAGGTGAACTTCCTAATTGGACAGCACCACATTCCCAGGATTTGGTGCGTGAATTGGGAAGCATCAATGTTCCACACTGACCAAAGCTCTCAATCAAAGATCGACGAGAGCACAGAGCGAATGCTCGGCACCGCGCTGCTGCTCGTTAACCACATCGCTCCTAAAAGGCACACATTACAGGAGGGAAAAAATAAATATATGGCAGGAAAAAGGGAAAAAATATATGGAATATAAATGAGGAAAAAAGAGATGGCGGATAAATGAGACAAAAAAATATGGAATATAAATGAGGACTTTAGGGTAGGGAAGAGCCCAACGTCCATTAGTTCATGTGCTGGTTCATAAATTAATGCTCTAATTTGTGGTGTTTACAAAATAGCTCATTTTAGGAATGTGAATTTTTCCTCTGTTTATCCAACAGGACCCAGGATTTCCTAAGTAAGTGGCTCTTTCCAAAGAGTATAAAATCAACAAAGGGATTAGGGACAGAACCCCCAAGTTAAGCAACGTTTGCTAACAACTCCGACCCCACCAAATAAAGAATCATCTGGGCTCTGCTCAGGCATGAACCTGGCATTTGATGCACAATCCAAGGGAAACAGTTAATCCTGGAGAAGCAGGAGGGGCAAAGAGCCGGGATCCTCCTGTGGATGTGCTGCCATAGTCTCAGGTCAAACTCAATTCAACTCTCAGGCTGCTGTCTACCAGCTCTGATGTTGGATCTGTCCTAGCAGGAAGGCAGTAGCTTCATCCCTGCTCCTCTCCCAAAATATTTGCTGTCACTTCTCCCTTAAAAAAATGAGGAAAATTAGGCTGTGCCCTATAGAAGTGCCGGCAGAGACAGACCGTGCTCCCAGGTATTCCCAAAGTCCACCCAAACAGCCTCGTGGCACTGGAATTACAGCGCCTGACTCCGTCCCAGCCTCATCCCTGCCTGTCTTTGTTCCTGAAATCCCAAAGAAACGAGTCTCTTTTGTGTMATTTCATTAGATCCCAGGATTTCAGCCTCTCCTCTCTCAGATCCCGTGGTCACCTCCAACAGGGACGCGCCCAAGGARCAGCATCGGAGCATCAGCAAGGAAAGGAGAGAGTTCAGGGAATTTATTCGGATTTGCCAGCTTTGCTTCCATGCTGGAAGTTTCACCTCCCAGCCACAAACTTCCCAGCGAGGTTTGCCCTGGAAATGCTGCTGGACCCTTCAGCGCAGTGGCCCTGGCAGGTGCTCCCACAATCCAAGGCCATAATTCAATCAAGCCTTGCGCTGACGTCAGGAACAAAAACAACTCAAAGGCTGTTTGTGAACGGGCCCAGAACCCCTGAGATTCAATTAGAGCCTTGATATTCCATGGGGAATCTTATTTAGCTGGATTTAATATCACCAAAGCTTGGGAGCAGTTATTTATCAAATAGGTTGAGCGTATTTAAATGTACAGGCGGAGGGAAAAGCGTGTTAACCCCACAATCCCAAATTTTCAGGAGCGAGCCAGGCTTTTTGTCAGGAAAAACAGCACCCAGAGAGAGCCTGACTTTTAGATACTACACAACAAAAAGAACTGAATCCCAGTTTTCTTAGGGATTACATCCCTGCCTAAGAATTCATCCAGTGATTTCCACATATGCCCTTCTGTGAAGCCCTAAAATTCCCCCCGGCAGAAATCCTGATCGCCACGTCCCTGCTATTCCATAGGTTTTTGGGTTGCCATTTTAACAGCTGGGACCAAGGGGTGACAAAGACACACGTGGATCGTGGAGCAGGTGACACAGACACACATGCAGGATGGAGCATATACATGGAGACATATGGATCATGGAGCAGGTGCCGTTACACACATGGAGCATGGAGCAGGTGCTGTTACACACATGGATCACGGAGCAGGTGCCGTTACACACATGGATCATGGAGCAGGTGACACACACATGGGACGAAGAGGGAAGCACACACACACACACGTGACAAAGGGGACACACAGATGTATGACAAAGCAGGGTCACACACACACAGATGACAAAGAAGGGCTGGAGCTGCCGGGAATGCTGCTGGGAATGCTGCCGGCATCCAGCATGGCCAAGCTGCCACCGCTCCGAGCCCGGAGCCGGAGCCACTTCCCATCTCCCAGGAGTCRCAGAGCACGGGAGCCTCAGCTCCTCTGCTCCTGCTCCAGGCCTCYGTGCCGGGTCCCTGCCGCAGCCTGTGAGTAAACCCTGAGTAAAGGACACGGCGCCCACCGTGCCAAATCCTTACAGCCACCAACTCCAGGCTGAGAGCATCGGCCAAATTCCACAGTCTGGCAGTGGCGATTCCAAACTGGATCCACACCAGCACGGACAACAACAGGACACAGCTACTACTGTCATTACTACCAGGAGTAGGCTTGGAAGACGTGGTTGAACGGCGACTGCCACAACAGCTCTCACACCAACAATGCACCCCAAATCCACCCAAATGATCCCGGTTTTCCATCCACCTGCTTGGTGGATGGAGCTCAACTGCCCAGGGATTACACCTTAGAGGAAGGAATGAACACTCCAACCTCTCTCCAGGGTTTTTCTAATTCTCAGCATTTGCTAGGAAAAAAAATTCCACAAGAACCTTTGAAAACATTAAAAAAATTAATTCAGAATTTGAGTATTCCAACCCTCTGCTTTGCCAGGAAGGACCAGGCAGGAAGTAGTTTTCCCTGCAAACAGCTCCGAGATGAAAATTTAGCAGGTCAGTGTTCCCAGCCCAGTGATTTATGCCCAAATTCCCAGGCTGGAATCCTATAGGGCATGGACTTTGGGCACAGGACACCTCCCAGGTGACCAAAAACCAGTGGAGGCCCCTCCACACGTCCTTGTCACCGACTGAGGGGCGGCATCGGCTGCGGAATGGGATCCAGCCGCAACTTTTCCCAATAAATAACGGCAAATTCAATTATTCCAAGGACTGGGATGAAGAGCTGTCATCCCTCCCGGCTGCCGACGTACRGCAGGAACTCCACGGAGTAGCTACTGGCAGATGGTACATCCTATTACATGGATATTCACTTTATATCCTAGGAAACATTCCCAGCTTATTCCAGCTTTTTTGATGTCCACCACCCCGGTATCTGGGAAAATGTTGGGAAAAGACCTTTAAAGCAGAACTGCTCCTTATAAAACAACTGCAGAGCTGCTGTGGGCTGATGGGAGCCGATTTAAATCCCAGCAGAATATCAATCCCTGAAAACCACAGGCCACCGGAGCTCTCCCCCTTTTCCTGGGATTTGCAGAGCCCTGAATTTCCAGCTACAAAAAGTTTACCATGAGGAGTAAATGTTTGAGCTGTAAAGCTTCCAAAAGGACTTTGTTTATCAGAGCAGATGAAGGGGAAAAAAGCAAAAGGAATCATTTGAAGCTGAAAGCAAAACTGTTTATAGGACAGCTTTTAGTGCTCCAAGATTCCAGAGAGATTCCAGCAATTAACAGCATAAACTTCCAAGCCTTAATTCTGTTCTATATGTTCACGAGGCTTAGCTGTTCCTCTGTAATTTAAATTATCCCTCACTACAATMCTACAAGATATTTGCTGATCTTGTCAAAAAAACATCAAGCAGCTTCCTCACAASAGTCCTGGGATCCCAAAGCAGGGACTTAAATCCTTTCACTTCCTAGGGAAGGAAAATATCCAAGCAATTCCCAAATTCTCTTTAAAGGGGGGGGGGGGGGGGCATAAAAAAATTAAATCACTTTATTTCTGCCATGGCCAAAGAATGAGTGGAGAGAGATGAAAATTTGGTGTTCCCAGGATTATTTGTGCCTATTTCGTGTTCCTTGGGAATTCAGGATGTGGAAGCTGCTTTTGCCTCTGACAAAAAACAGCCTGAATTTGGGAGTGGCACGAGTACAAATCCAATGGGAAGAAGCCAAATTGTACCTCACGTTTTTTTTTTTTCCCACTTAACTCCGAGCCAGGCCTAAGTTCCCTGGTTTAACAAGAGACACTTTGTTCCCAGATCCCTCAGATCCAGGGAATAATCGGAACCATCATTCCTGTTCCTGCTAAATTTGGCAAGGGCAGGCAGAACGTCCCCACACCGAGTGACATTTGGCTGGATGCGGCCCYGGAGCGCTTCAGTCGCTCCGACAGGGAATTCTGAATTATTAAATATATTCCGGAGCTCTCACAAGGTAACACGGACTGAGGATGACAAAAAGCACCTAAAATTCCACATCTCCGTTATCCAACSGGAATGACTGAGCTGGCTTTATCTGTTTAATTACCACGCCATGCCCGTGGCTCCCAGATTTTAATTTCTGAGGGATTGGAAGCAGCCGTGGCTCCGGAGCGGCCTTTGCAGGCCACACTCAGTTTGCTGCTGCCAGTAAGATCCAGGATTTCTGCTTTGGAACTCACTATCCCGCTCTTCCGAGCGTGCTCCGGGCCGGCTCAGGCCAATCCCAAATCCCAGGTCTTTCGCTGCCCCCACGGAAGTGGCTGGGATAGGGCTCGGAGGGGAGGAGGATCCCAAGTAAACATAGCTGGAAGGATGGGAGGTAACAGCATTCCTCTTCTTCTTAATCATAATTACGAAACATTAGGGATGGAAAATAGGGAAGGAGCTACGGAGATTTCACCAGGGAAAACACGAGAGGAATATGACCCAGGCGGCCGGGGCCGGAGGGTCCTCCAGCACTCCGGAGAACTGGAATGGCACCTGGAAAAGGCAGGAACGCGCGGTGACACAGGCCAGGCCAACACCCAAATCCAGCATCATTTTCCCCGTTTTCTGACGAATCCCATGACAAACACAGGCTCCCCTTTGGAGCCACCGAGGGAATCGCAGCAGCTCTGGACCTGCAGCTCCATTTCCTCATTAAAAGCAGGGTTTGGGTCAAAAATTCATCCCAAATACATCCCTTGCTTCCCAAATCCTCCCTGGCGCAGGTGCTATTCCTCCTCAGAGCAGTGGGATCCCTGCAGGTATCCCAGGTGTGCCACACCTGAGCAGCTCCAAAACATCTCCCGGATAAAACCCGGATTTCATTCCATTTTTTTTTGATGCTCAACCAATAATAACAAAATTCTGCAGCTCTCCCACCAGGCCACACTCCAAAACCAGACTGTACTTAAAAAACCCCCCAATATTTGTTAGAATTTCCTCACAGAACATCCCAACTAAAAAAATCGGGAATTGAAACCGTGCTGGATTTGTGATTCCCTCGTTAAAGATGTATTAATTTGTTGCTCTAATGCAGGCCAAGCCCTAATCAAACTAATGGCAAAATGAAAAGCGAGGATTTAAATCCTTTAAAGGGACTTTGCTTGATTTGGCCAGGCAAAGATGGGAGATTTTTCCCTTTTTTCTGGGCCATGGGAATGGCCAATGATAAAAATTCCGGTTTTCTCTGATTCTGCTCCCACCCACACGCTATTCAAACAGCTACAGAGTGGGCAATCCAGAACAGATGCTCCCAAACGGAGGTAAAATTCCAGCCTTTAAATAGAAGGAGCAGAAATTGAACGGAATCAGGAAGAGGTGGGCTTTGATTAACAGATAAAAAACCGAAATATGTCAAATGTGACAGACCCAGGGAATTCTTGGGGGAAAAGCTGCTTCAAAATCTGATCCCCAGCAATCATCTCTTCATTTTATAGTGCCTCACACTTCGCCGAGGATAAATGAAAGATAAATTTAATATGGGAGCGATTGCAAACTCCTCCCAAAATTTTAGGAGATGTGAGAAAATGAATTTTATTTTGGCAACCGTCCTAAAAAAAGGGCAAACAAAGCAGGGAAAATAAAAAAGCAACCCCCCACTTCAGTCCAATGAATGTGCATTGTTCAAYTGAAGTAACAGCTATTAAATCACTTCCCAAATAGGATCTAAATTGGAGGCAACTCCAGGGGAGTTTGCTTCCCAATGGCTCCAGTCTCCCCCAGTTCTCCCAGTCCAGGTCAGAGGCTCCAGCCTTGGTTCAGCGCTCCGTGCCGAACACCTGCGAACATCAAACAGCGACTCCTGGTCCTTTCCTGGCCTGACAAAAGCCTTTCATGTGAAAAATGCTCCCTGGGAATGTCACGGCTGGAGCTCAGGTTACATTCCTTTCTCCCGCTTCGGAACATGGGGAGAAGCCATGTTTGTGGAATTTCACATTCAAAGGGAATGGGGCTTTACTTTCTTTTCCCTCGCACGTTGCAAATCACAACAGAGCATCATGGATTACGTGAGGAAAAAGCCACCGGGATGACTTTAAGCAGGAATTATTTCCACACTTCCTAAAGTCCAGTTAGTTTCACTTCCCTGCTTGGTATTACTTTGGGGGGGGGTCTTTATTTTTTTAATCTCTATTTTTTCCCCTCCCYAAAAGAAGTTGGGGGTTAATGCAGAGAATCTGTGATTCCCAATCTCAGTACATCAGTTTTTAAAGAGGAATATTTAAAGGTCAGTTCAAACTTCAGAGGAAGAACTTCCAGGAGAAAAACCAGGATCCAGCCCGCTTACTGCAATTCCCTGTTAGCAATCTGCATAATTAGAATAATAGACTATGTCTGCTATTATTCATGGAGCTGCCTTTAATCCTGCCACACAAAACATTCTTGGAGCAGTTCTCCAGGTATTCTCACATCCAATCCCAATTTTCCTAGCCCTGGCTCCTCGCATCCCTGCCCAGGCAAACAATAGCCACCAACTCCATCCCCAGGCCAYGCATCCGCCCTTCGCCCGGGAGCAGCCAGGTGGGATTCAGCCCCAACTTCCTGGGAAGCACCGAGCACTTACTGCAAAATTCCCTGTCTAATAACCAAGCAACAGATATTCCAAGGGGAAAATTCCCCTTCTTTTCCCTTCCAGAGGCACCCCATGCTGCCATTGTGCAGACAACCACCCGGCGCTTCATCAAGCTTTTCCTTCATCCTCCACCACCCAGACACCCGTGTGGTCAGGGAATTCTCCTGGAATTCTGTCTGTGGGAGAGTTCAGCCGTTGTTTTAAGTGGTCTTTATCTCCCTATTCCTCACTTCCTACAGCTCATTAAATCATCCTCCTGGCTACAGCGATGCGTCAAAGTTCCTCCAATTCCTTCAGCTCTCAGGACAATAAAACACACTTTAATCACTCCCTGCTCCCACTTGTTCCCCCTGATCCAAACGACTCCAGAGATGAGGTTTAGGAGGGAATTATTAAATAGAACTCTGGAGTCATTTGCTGTCAGCCCAAGTGGTGGTTGCTGCATGGACTGGGCTCTGAGCATGACAAATTGATTTGTCTGGCACAAACACTCCGCGCTCCTCTCCAGTGAAAACAAATAGAGTGGAGATTTTATATCCGGCAACATCGCTGCAAAAATTATGTCAGGAAAGGACAAAAAATGGGATTCAAACCTAGAGCTCGCATTTGGAAAGTTAGTCCAGACTAACAGCAAAATTCTCCAAGTTGTTATAATCACAATACAACCAAGTTTGTCAAGATAAAACAAACCCAGGTTGTTATCTTGAAAGTCTTAAATAGAATAAAAGGCACAAAAGGAGTGTTTAGGTGGAGATTGATCTGAGAAAGACAGACCAACTTCCAATTAGGAATCCTGCTCTGGGAATAAAAAGCTGAGCRATGTCCCAGCGCATTTAATAAAATAATGAATAAAGGCAAGAGGTGCCTTGAATTGAGCAAAACCTGCAAATATCAGGCATGAAACTCTGTGGAATGAGGGGCCTCTCTGTGCATTTCCAGAGGCAGTTTGCAGGGAAGCCTCCTCCTAATTCCCCCCCAGATTCCAAGCAGGATCCGGGTACAATACGCCGGCCGGTGCGTTGGCATGTGGAATTGCCTGGGAATTGCAAACACCGCAACTCCCTACCTGCACACYGAGGCACGGAAAAGCAACTCCATCCCAGAGCAAGGAAATGTGCACTAAGGATCTTTGGGAGTTTTCCTTCTCATTTGTCAGGCACATAAAAGCCTCTCTATAAAACTTGAGTTGCCAGACAATTATTGTGCRCACATGTTCTACCGCAGAGCGCTCCGAGCCCGCTTTTGTCATCCCGCTCCTGTTTTTAGGGAATGCGGGAGGTGCCCATCGGTCCCACCACAGCCAAAGGAACAAGGAAATCGGCCACTTAAATTTCAGGTAACTCTTCCCTAACACTCCAGTATTTAAAAACAAAATGCCCCGGCTTTAACCAGCAAGAGAAACTCACCTGAAGATTTTAATTCCCTAAAAATATTCCATGAGCAAACAGCGCTCTCTTAATCCTAAAGGCTTCTTTTCCTGGTGTTTATCCTTGGATACCTGTCATTTATTTATTTAACTGCAGCAGCCTTCGATTCTGATTCAATTCTAMTGCACAAAATTCATTTGCACACGAGAGGTTTTGACTCTCGTCCCTGACAGACAAAGAGAGGCTTTGGAACTGGAAATAAAAAATTCTCYAAGGTCCAAATTACTAAAGGAAAAAGATAAATCTACTTTAAAACTRGAACAGTTTTCAGCAATGATTACACAGAGAAGAAGTTGAGGGGTTTTTAAAAAAATCAGAAACGTGTGGCAATGCTCTAAAAACCTCCCGGGCTCGTGGAAATAATAATAATAATAATAAAAATCAGAATAAGAATAACCAGTGCTTAGGCATAATTCCGCTGCAATCCGAACGAATCTCTTCCCCACAAGAGATTAAAGCACCACAACAAAGGTAATGCCTATGGATAAATAAATCCCAACGTTCTCACTACGCATGGAACAAAAAAACGGTACATACTTGAGCCAGTAAAATGTCCACTTGCCAAGGAAGTTGGTCCATTTTTCCCACTGCTCACAGGAGGTGAAAACATCTAAAAAAAACAAAGAGGCATTACTAGTGCAAAAGGAGCAATTCCCGAGTCCACTGGCGGTCCCAAGTTCCTCGCACGTTCCTTAGGAGTTTCTCTCCCCCGAACCGTCGTCCCCCACAGCCCCGCAAAGGCGTCCAGATTCCTCGCGGCCCCCGCCGCCCCTCGCCACCGGCATCCCGCTTTTATTAGGCTCATTAGCTTCCCGAACGATCTGCCCTTCCCGAAGCCTTTGAGCCGTGCCAGTGCCCAGCAGCGTTCCCCAGGCTGGGCAGCGGGGCTCGCTCCCCTCTCCCCGCCGGCAAAGGCRGAAAAAGTTGGGATGGGTCGCGACCTTGGCCATCAACGTAGCGACGTCCATTTGCATCCCGCTCCGGGATTTGCCTGGCATGTGGGAACCCAAATAATAATAATGCAAAGTGCCACCTGCCCTAAATTCTCATTCCGTCTCTCCCACCGAGCAATTGGAAGCCAGGCTCGCTCCTCGCCCCCTCTCCCTCCCTCTCGCGCTCCTCTCTCTCTTTCCCAGCGTTTATTTCGACCCTAATTGGTTTCTCCCTTCTCCGACGTGTCTAGTGGATAATATGCACCTTCCCTGAGTCAGAGCCTGCAAAAAGCCAAGGAACAAATGGGAAAAGTGCACCGACAAGCAGAGAGGGGGCTGYGAAGCTGCCGCAGGCTACGATTCCTGGCCAAACTTCCCCGAGCCATCCCTCGGAAGCCGAGGCTGGAGCAGCAGCACCAGCCTGGAGCACGCAGGGGAAAAGGGGGGGGCCTCGCTGCGCTTTAGGAGCAGACCTGCATCTCCCAGCGAAAGCTCTTCCCTAAAATAAATAACTAAGTGGATAGAGAGATATTCCTGACATATTGGGGGGAAGGGAGGGGATGGGGAGAGGAAGGAAGGGGCTGGAGGGGGAGGGGGAGCCTGACAAAACTAGACAAGTGCACGCGTCCGGCGGAACGTTCGGCCTCCGAGCCAGCCCGGGGGGACAAAAATCCCTTTTTCCTTCAAAAATCCCCCCCCAAATCCTAGCTAGGGYGGGTAGGAGAAGGTTGGAGCAGTTTTAATGCCAGCAGAAGCCATAGGAGATTTCAGGGAAAACTTTAAACTGAGACAGTCGTGGATTTCTTTGCACTTTCCATGTGCCAAAAAACGAAACAAGGGAAGAACCGAAAGGAGAATATCAGCGACTCATTAGCGATTAATTACTTCATGCGCCAACAACGCTCCAAAATCTAAAGCACAATAAAAGTGCAATATTTGTACGATGGAATGATGAGAAATGGTCAGTTTTCGGGGCGTTTCTTTTGGCAGGAATTATTTGAGCCGTCCAAGACATGAAACCAAGCTGCGAACGCGCCTGCATCTCCCATCAYACACAATCAGAAAGACTAAAAATACTCGGTTTGGATTTTTGTTTTTTTCAAAGCAAAGAAGATATTTACCATGCCTCTAGCTGCTGATTAAAAATTGCCCAATGTACTTAGAGCACAGTTTGGGGTTGGTTTTGTTGCTTTAGGGGTTTTTTTTTGGTCGCATTTTTTTTGTTACCAGAGCAGCTAGAAGATATTTATTATTTTTTTTTACAGCTGTTGCTAATTTCCACCGTTGTTTCTTACCGCACTGAAATCCAGTAAATCACTCAGTTCTTTGTCCGTCCCTAAGGCAGCCATTCGCTGTTGGTGATGCATTTTAGCAAAATCACACAAACCTAGAAACATGGAAATAACCGCAATCAGAAATCCCGAGCCTTGCAGGAAACACAGTCGGATTTTGCTTTTTCGAGGGGGGTCGGGGGGTGGGTGGTTGAGAAGAAGGGAGGGAAAAAAAAGATGGAGGGGCAGCAAAAAAACAACAACAACAACAACAAAAAAAAGCGATATTGTATTTCCAAAGAGGCGAGCGAAACCCGGGAACATCCACTCTTAAACCCAAATCCGGAGGAGAAAAAAAACGGCAAAGCCTCGCTCCCGGAGCATCATTTATGCAACAGGAGGTTCAGCGAGGAATGAATGAGGATCCCAGAGAAGAAACTACAGCCATCCGCTCCCAACTTTTTCCCTTCTCCTTCTTCCACGCAAAGTAGCGTTTGGAGGCAGAAACGGCAAAGAGCGAGGAGGAAAAAAAAGCCACGGCGAGATGCGAAGTGCAGGTTCCGGGGCCGGGGGGGGCAGCGGGGGACAATTAGCCCCGATTCCTAATTTGCGGAGAGAAGGGGGGGGATAAGGCCGACAACAACCCGGGAGCGGCTCGGGCCTGTGCGGAGGCAGCGCCCGGGGGGAGGGGAGCCGAGGGAAGGGAAGGGAAGAGGGAAGGGAAGGGGCGCGGAGCCCAGCCCAGCGCAGCGGCCCCGACCCCGCCGAACCCCGGCGCCGCCTCCGTACCCGCCGCCGCCGCTCATGGAGCTCCGCGCTCGGCTCCCGCCGCACTTTTCCAAGGATTCCACGTTGGATTCGCCCAGCTCGCGCACACACATGGCGAAGCGCGTTTATACGGGGCCGCGGACGCACGTGACGCGGGCACTTGGCCGAAAGGAACAATATTTTTTCCCCCTTGGATTACCCGCTCCCTTCGTCTTTTTATTTTTTATATTTTTTTTATCTATAATCCTACTTTGTTTTGGTCGGCTTATTCCCGCCCCCCGGCTCAATCCCGACGCCGAGCTTCCCCGTTTTCCCAGAGCATCGCTGCAAACTTTGCAAAGCAGCCCCTCGGATTTACGCGCAAGTTTTTGGGGACGCTGCCAGCCCCCCCCTCCCCTTACCCTTCCTCCTTCCCTCATCCCCTCTGCCACTTTTATTCCATATTTTCCTCTCGCAGGCCCGACACCACAAAAAGAACTCCTTGGAGTTCATTTTCCGGTAGGAAATAAAGCAGCGAGTCCCCGCGTTTGCACCTTGGTGTATCTCCCACACGTGTAGTTACACCGTGTCTATGCAATGTATATACAATGTATAGATTTACACAGCCCGGAACTTGCACTTTCTTTCCTTTTTTTTTTTTAAATAACACATCGGGATCGACAATTTCAATCAAAAAATAAAAATGAAAGCAAAAAAAAACCACAGACAAGTTAGTCTAACAGCAAATTGGAACTTTACCTTAAATGGCCACAAATATGTTCACAATATTCCAAGGGGATTAAAAAAAAAAAAGGAAAGGAAAAAAGGAATAAAAATAATCAAAATAAAAAGAGAGGAATCTTCTGCCAAAGTGCTTTATTGTCTCACACGTGTGTGACCCTCCAAAACCACCAAAAAGTAGGGAAAGTGTCAGTCCTGCTCCGGGTTATTCCACAGCTTTATAGGCACCCTACACCTGGCTTTGTTGGGATTTAGGGGGCCCGGCCACCGGCCACAAAAAAATATAAATTATAAAAAAAGATATTAAAAAAATTAAAAACCAAGCAAAAAAAAAAAAGGAAAAAAAGAAGGTCCGACAACTTTTGCCCTATTGTTTTTACAGACACATGGTGACGGGCTCGCAGCGCCGCGGCTCTCGGGGACTTGCCCCCTCCTTGTCCTTCCTTAAAAAGACAAAAAAACAAAAAACAAAAAAAACCCAAATCCCAAAAAAAACAGGCGACTCCCCCCTCGGGGGAGCGCGGGGCCGCCCGTTCCCCAACTTGGTCCAAGTTTAGAGCAGCGCCCGCCGCCTCCTCCGGCTCAGCAGCGCGGCCTCCCCCGCCGAGCCGCGGCCGATCGCATCCCGCCCGGGCAGCCGCATCGCCCGCCGCTCACATCCGGGCAATGCCCGCCGCCTTATAAGCGCCGCCGCCGCCGCTCGCAGACAATGACGAGGAGGAGGAGGAGGAGGGCGGGAGGAAGCGGGCGGGACGGCGCGGCGGGGCTCACAAGATGGAGGGACCCCGCCGCCCCTCACGCCACGCCGCGCCCCGCACGTGTTCCCGCGCAAAACCCGCGGGGATTCGCGCCCTCCGCGCCCCGGCACAGCCCTCAGGGCTCTCGCGCCGCTCGGCCATGAGCGCAGCCGGGAGGGGCTTCGCGCCCTCAGCCCACCCCGTCAGGGCTTTCAGACAGACCCCTCAGCCATGATCAGAACCCGCGAAGGATTTCAGACCCCTCAGCCACCATCAGACGCCGCGAGGGCTTTTAGACCCATCGACAAGACCCGTGAGGGGTTTCGCGCCCCTCAGCACACCCATGAAGGGTTTCAAACACCTCAGCACACCCGTGAGGGGTTTCGCGCGCTCTCAAACCGCGATCAGACGCCATGAGGGACTTCAGACCCCTCAGAACACCCGTGAGGGACTTCAGACCCCTCAGGAGACCCCGTGGGGGCTTTTAAACCCCTCAGGAAAACCCGTGAGGGCTTTCACACAGACCTCAGCCATGATCAGAACCCGTGAAGGGTTTCAGCCACCTCAGCACATCCATGAGGAGTTTCAAGCCCCTCAGCACAACCGTGAGGGGTTTCCCGCGCCCTCAAACCACGATCAGACGCCATGATGAATTTTTACCTCCCGCACTGTCGAACGGTTTCGCGACCCTCAGCCACGATTCAGAACCCGTGAGGGGTTTTCAGCCCCTTCAGGAGACCCGTGAAGGATCTCAGCCCCCGCAGCCCTCAGAAAACCCTGTGAGGGGTTTCAGACTCCTCAAACCCCCCAGCAAGCCCCCCAAGGGGTTTCAGACCCCTCAGCCCGCCCAGCCCTCAGCAAACCCTCCGAGGGGTTTCGCGCGCCCTCAAACCACGATCAAACGCCACGACTCGTTTCCAGCGCCCGCAGACTCTCGAACGGTTTCGCGCCCCTCACCCATGATCAGACGCCGTCAGGGGCTTCAGACCCCTCAGAACACCGGTGAAGGCTTTCAGCTCCCTCAGGAGTCCCCGTGAGGGGTTTCAGCCCCCTCGGGAGACCCCGTAGGGGCTTTTGGCCCCCTCAGGAAACCCCGTGAGGGGTTTCAGCCCCCTCAGGAAACCCCGTAGGGGCTTTTAGCCCCCTCAGGAAACCCCGTGGGGGCTTTCAAATCCCTCAGGAGAGGCCGTGAGGGGTTTCAGACTCTTCAGCCACGATCAGAACCGGCAAAGAGTTCCAGCCCACTCAGAAGACCCGTTAAGGGTTTCAAACCCCCCCCCCAGCCCTCAGCGAACGCTCTGAGGGGTTTCGCGTACCCTCAAACCGCGATCAGACGCCATGGCCGATTTTCAGCTCCCGCAGACTGTCGAACGGCTTCGCGCCCCTCAGCCACGATTAGACGCCGTGAGGGGTTCCGGTCCTCGCAGATCCTCGAAGAGCTCCGCGCCATSCCAGCCCTGATCAGACGCCGTGAGGGGTTTCGGTGCCCGCAGATCCTCGAAGARCTCCGCGCCATCCCAGCCCTCAGGCCGTGCCGTGCGGCTTTCGCGCCTCTCCGCCGCGACGGGCTCGCGCTCCGCCCACCCGTCGACGGGCGCCGGGAGGGCTCTGGCCCCGTCCTCAGAGGTCTCGCGACGTTTCGCACTTTCGCGCCTTTTTTTTCGCGCCCCTCAGTTCGCGCCCCTCAGCCGCGACGGGCGTCAGACGTCAGCCATGATGGACGCCGTGAGGAGCTCGAGCTCCCTCAGCTCCCTCAGCCTTCAGCACACCCTGCGAGGGGTTTCAGCCGCTCAGCCGGGATCAGATGCCGTGAGGGGCTTCAGATCCCTCAGCTTCCTCAGCTTTCAGCAAACCCTGAGGAGGGTTTCAGCCCCTCAGCCACAATCAGACGCTGTGAGGAGCTTCAGACCCCTCAGCTCCCTCAGCCTTCAGCACACCCTGTGAGGGGTTTCAGCCCGTCAGCCGTGATCAGATGCCATGGAGTTTCAGCCCTGCCCAGCCCTCAGTATCCCGCGGGAAGCAGGTTTGTTTGAATTATTCCKTTTTAATTGTTTTTTGGGTGTTGAGCACACAATAGGGCCAGTGCAAAAGCAGGTCYTGGAAATGAAAATAAAGAAGGGAATGGGGAAAGGCAAAGGGACGGGGAGTGCTGCAAAATCATGGAATAGTTTGGGTTGGAAGGGACTGTCACTAGACCAGGATGCTCCAAGCCCCATCCAGCCTGGCCATGAACACTTCGAGGGATGTTGCCTTCAAATTAATGAGGAATTCCATTAATAAGGGGCTGCGAGGTTTTATTTGGAAATTAAATAGGAAAAGCTTAATACGAGTGCCACACTGGCCCCGGTATTATTAATTTTGCAATTTTAATCCGCTGGATTTTATACTGTCCCCATATGTCCTGTTTTCAGCACGCCCCAGGAATTCCATGTGGACGATTGGCTGAGCAGTGGGGTCTTTGGCCACCTCAGAATTCACAGGAAGCAGTTGGGAACCTGAACTGCTCTGTGAAAATGGGAAGGGGTGGTAAAAGTACAGGAATTAGCCAAAAAGTCATATCTTGAGGTTCCTGAGCTCCAAAAGGAATTTTTTCCACTGTCTCCAGGCTTTAATACCAGGATAGCAAAGTACCAGACTGCATTTTGTTCCCRTTTGGGGCTATGATTGTGCCTGTTGCCATTCCTATAAAAATCCATCAAAATGTGGCTTTACATAAATCCATGAAAAAGCTGAACATGTACACATTAAGTGCACATGCTCAGTAATGGAGTTGCAGATAAATTTGGGAAATTCCATCGGACTCCCCTTTCCTGGAAGTGTCTAAGGCCAGGTTGGACAGGGCTTGGAGCAGCCTGGTCTAGTGGAAGGTGTCCCTGCCCATGGCAGGCGGGGTGAAACTGGACAATCCTTAAAATSCCAGAGCATTCCATGATTCTATGGTGATTGTGACTATAAGTTGATTAATGTTAGGAAGCTGCAATAGTTGAGGCCATGAATGAATCCATGTGATCCGGAGCTGCCACATTGAGTTTTGTGATGAAACACAAGTGGAATAAAGTTGCACTAAATAAATTTTATAGGATAAACCCCCACATCACTAAAGTGTTTGCTTCTCCACCTCGCAAAAATAAAGAGGTGGGAAAATGAAGCCGAAAACACCTTGCATTCCGTGCAACTTCTAATATATCCCTTTGTGCTTGCTTGTTATGGAGTCAGCATGAGGCTGGGTTGGGTGGGAGGGGACTTTAAACTCACCAATTTCAGCTTAACTAAGAATGTGTTTCATCCATTGCCTCAAAAATACCACAGATTTCCATGGATCATTTTGGAGGTGGGAAAAATATTCTTCTGTACTCTGAATTCCGATTAAAATTTGGTTTGTTTTCTAATTCCCTAATGAAATAGGATGTTTGATTTCAATTAAAATGAAATGTCATCATTTTAGTTCGTGCTAATGGGTGTGGAATACTGGAGTCCGTTAGGGAGAAAACAGTGGATTTGGGAAAAGGCCAAGAGGTGCGGGGGATGTGAAGAGATTTTCCATGTATTTTCAATTTTGGTGGTGGGCATATGTAGGTCATTATGGAAATCCATGGGTTGTGATGACAGGAATACAAAAAGTACAGTAAAACAATCCCTTATCAAGATTTCAGCAGCAATCCTTCATATTTCCTAAAAAAGCAGCAGCTGGAAAAATGTTTGGACAGGGCTTGGAGTAACCTGGGCTAGTGGAAGGTGTCCCTGCCCATAGCAGGGGGATGATCCTTAAAATCCCCTGCTCCAAGCCCCTTCCAACCCAGCCTTGAATGCTTCCAGGGCTGGGGCATCCCCAGTTTCTGTGGGAATATCATCTGGAGCGACCCTCTGGGAGAGTTTCTGGTATTTAGCAGTTTATTAACCCACATGGTATTTTTTAAATTATTGAATGTTCTTTGAAGTCTCTCCATCACTGGCAAAAATTTGGTGTTCTTATTATTGTAAATTGTTTTATGTGTTATTATATATGTTATTTTTATGATTCCTGGTTTTTATTGAGCCCAGATCCATCACTCCCGGGAGATCCTTGGGGTTGAGTTTCGCGCGCTGCCATCCCTCCCTTGTCCTTATAATTGAATTAAAAGCTGCTGTAAAAAATACATGGGAATAAGAATAGGAAAGGGATGAAGAAGGCAATAATTGGGGGAATACATGGTGGCTGGATTAGTTATTGTCCCAATTAGCTGCCTGAATTAGCTCCTTGACAAGGAACTCAGGGAAGAATAAAGGGCTATCGGTGACAAGGACAGTTTTTAGGGAAGCTGCTCCTCTAAGTGTATTATGATTGCAGTATAAAGAGCTGCGGGTTTCAGTTAAATGGATTTTGATTCTGCTGCTTTTTCTAACAGTAGATTTGTTTCACTTCCATATTAATCTCCTTTTATTAAACCATAGAAATTCCAACCTTTGTTTTCCTGAGAACAGCCTAGGACGTAATCTAACTTTACAAAAAAATACATGTATTTGTGTTTAGTAAAGAGATTGAGGTTGGATTTAAATGCTGTGAACTGGACACACAATTATATCATTTCTAGGTCTAGGAAATGTTGGTTGTTTGGAATGAACATGAGGAAGGAAATTCTACTTGAATTAATTTTCATGGCAAACTGGTTTCAATGTTTTGGAGGGAAACAAATTCCTTTTTAAAGCGATGGCCTCAAACTGTGCCAGGGGAGGGTCAGGGTGGACACCAGGAGGAATATCTCCATGGAAAAGGGGGGTCAGGCATTGGCAGGGGCTGCCCATGGAGTTTGGAGTCCCCATCCCTGSAGGTGTCCAAGGAATGATGGACGTGGCACTCGGTACTCTGGGCTGGTGACAAGGTGGGGATTGGGCACRGGTTGGACTCCATGATCCTGGAGGGCTTTTCCAACCTAATTGATCTGTGATTTTATAAAGTTGGAACTAGATCTTTATCCACTCGGAAAGAGGAAAGGTGACATTGGATCAAGGGCCATCAGATTTGTGTGTCGTACGACAAAAATCAGGCCACCAGACTTGCTCTGTGCTTTCAGATTCTTCTCTTGCTTGTGGAATAAACCCCAAGCAGAGCGATATTTGTGCCAATGTTGCTTTTTCCTTCAGATAATCCATTGTGTGGGATGAAATCTCTATTCTTGCAAATGGTTTGAGAATTAGAAATTCAGTCAGCACCACATTTTCAAAGTAGCTCYGCTGAAAAGGGTATGACACAAACAGAGCTCCCAGTGTGGCTGTTCCTCAGAGGAGGAGAATACAATCCCAGGGAAGAGGCTGGGAGTGAGATCACCCAGGGAAGCTGTGCCTGCCTATCCCTGGAGTGTCCAAGGCCGGGTTGGTCGGGGCTTGGAGCACCCTGGGATAATGGAACCCCCTGGCAGAGCTCTGGTCAGAGCTTCCAGACTTTCCATTTGGAGCATGGGAGACACAGACGTGTCTCTGCACTGTCTCTGGGCCACCTCCCACGCATGATACGGGAACAGGGGCAGGGACACGGGATCTCCCTCCGCCTTGTGCTCCTTGGGAAGAGCTGCAAATGCCACCTCAGAACCTCCCCACTGCAATGTTCTCCCGCTCCTTATCGGGCACTAAATATAATAAATACCTAATAATAGTTATGTCATGGAAATGCATGGAGTTCTCCCTCAAATATAACAGGCTCCTGTTCCCCAGCAGGAATTCTAGGGCCTCGCTCAGCTCCATTGTTTGTGTTCTGTAGAGAAAAGGTTGTAAATAAATGAGGGATTAGGGGAAAAAAAGCCTGAGAGGGAGGGAATACCGAGCCAAACTGCGTCTGGCCAGTGCAGGGAACTTTGCTGGGAAGCTGTGGCTGCGCCATCCCTGGAAAGGGCCAAGGCTGGGTTGGACAGGGCTTGGAGCAACCTGGGATAGTGGGAGGTGTCCCTGCCCATGGCAGGGGTGGAACGAGATAAGCTTCAGGGTCCCTTCTAACCCAAACCATCCTGGGATTCTGGGATTTTCATTTCCTTGCCAGGAAGCATGAGGAAGGTGAGGGGTCAGGGAGGAAGAGGAGCGAGGCAGGCCAGGGAAAGCAAAGCAGTGTTTCCCGCATGGATAACTCCCCAACAATCCGCTAGAGGAGGGATTTGGTCTCCTCCTGAAACCCCAAACCAGCCTCGTTTGAATTTGCCAAGCACCTGTGAAAGAATGCAGCTGCAAGGCCCTGGGAAAACAATAGGAATGTGACAGTTCATTAATATACAGCAGCCCCGAGATTTATTTGGGAAAGTCATTGATACAGAATTCCACTGGRGGACACAGTGGCATTCCCGAGGTATGCCAGGGAGCAGCTAGCTAGGATTGTGGATGTGTGTACATCATGTACACCCCAATTTGGGAGCTGGGACAATTTATTGGGTCTGTCAGACAGCAAAACAAATGGAGGAGGAGGAGTGATTGCTTCAGCATTTCCTTCCCTTATTTTCTGTTCCATATTCATTTGATAAGTTGGGATTTTTCCTTGTTTTCTATTTTTTTTTTTTGTCGTTTGCTCTGGCTATTTTTTTCTGGTGAAGCAAGAGTTTGGAAAGTGCAGGCGGCATTTCAAACTGTGATCTGCACAGATGGGAATGAGGGAACATTCTCCAGGCAAAAATTGTACTCGGAGACATTTGGATAGAGCAGGATTTGTCTCTGTACGAGGTGGAACATCCTGATTTTCAATAAAAGGGTGCACAATGGTGGTGCTGACAGAGCTGGGGACACTTCCCACTAGTCCAGCCAATGGATCCCACATAGCAAGGCACAATAATCCATAGAAAGGGTTGTCCCGTGGTGTAATATTCCAAGCAGAGCTGCTGAGGGGATTTACTGGTGCAGTGTCCTTACAAACTTTGCGCTTTTAATGAGTTTGAGGTGATGAAGAGTTTCTGTCACCACAGGCAGCAGTTACAAATGACAGGGTGGGCAGGGCAGGGCTGGGGAAATCCAAAACAATTTGCTTGGCATAGATTAGCAGCTCCTAAAGAAATCCCACATTCGTCTGGAAAGATTTTCACGGGATCGAGGGTGCAGTGGCAGGGAGAGTCTTTGCTGCCCGTGCCTTGTCTTTTTCCCCGCTTCCCTCTTCTCTTCCCTCCTCCCCCTCCGAGTTTCCAAACTGAATTTCCTGATTTCCAGATGCAACTGCAATATAATGTGGAAATAAAAGCAGGCAGTTAAATTGTCGGAGCCCATAATCTCTCCCGAAGAAAAAGGGTGGATCATCCCACTCCATTTTCCTGCTTATGGGTCCCTGTTGCTGCGCTGTCGGTAAATACACGAGGAGCTCAGCTCATCAAATTTTTAAGCACAGGATACACAAAGGAAGCTCCGGAGTGTCTGGAAAAGCTCGTGGCATCGGTCAAAGGCAGCTCTTGGGGCTCAGGCGTCGCCAGCTCCCCGTTCATCATCCCTTCCCTTCCATCTCCGCCTTCCTTTTGTTCCTCTAAACCCTAAATTTCCGTGGTTTAATTTTCCTCCTCTCCTGGAATGGCTTTGCAAATGCTTAGCCTTAAGTAATAGTCGGTAAAGGCGAATTACCTTAAATCAAGCAAGGGTTATCTAATTTAGAAAATAGGAAATAGAGAGAAAATCAAACTAAATGAAATGCAAACAGGATAATTCATATCTAATCCACGGCCTTGCTCAACAGGAGGAATCTTGTAGTTGTGCTCACTTGAGCAGCTGTTCTTAGCACAACCAACAACTTCTCTAGGCCCTGCACTCCCAAATTTGGAGCAAAATGGGATTTTTCACGTCCCTTTTTGCTTTCATCGTAACTCYTCCAGCTGAGCTGCTCCTTCCTCAGTTTCCCTTCCTGCTTTTATTGGTACACAGCCACTTATCTGTACTTTTTACAGGCATATGGAGATGGGTAGTGCCAGGGCAGACTTTCCTACCACATCTAGACAGGACAATCCATAGGATCCCAGATTGGGTTGGATGGGAGGGAATTAAAGATCCTCTCCTTCCACCCAGGGACACCTTCCACTACCCCAGCTTGCTCCAAGCCCYGTCCAACCTGGCCTTGGACACTTCCAGGGATCCAGGGGTAGCCCCAGCTTCTCTGAGCAACCTGTGCCAGGGCCTCCCCACCCTCCCAGGGAAGGATTCCTTCCCGATATCCCATCCAAACCTCCTCAGTTTCTCTCCCCTTTAGTTCTCCTCCCCTGCCTTTTTATTAATATGCAATGCAGCGCCGTCCCCCGGATTAATGAAGCTTATTACAGGATCCTGCTAGAAAGCTTTCCAACTTCCTTCCAATTAATACACGGTGCTTCAGAGGAATCCTCGGGATACGGGGAGGTGTTTGGCAATTGCGCAGCACCTTTTTTTCAGGCAACTTCACTGAAGATGTCCTTGTTAGATTAAAGACTCCTCAGATGCTGATTACCCCCTCCGGTCGGGTTCTTCATTGTTCTCCAYACACAGGAGTTGTTTGATATCTTTTATTTAGGTTACAGCTTCAAAGGATCRTCTTGGTTTATTATGGAGTCATGGAATGGTTTGGGTTGGAAGGGACCTCCAAGCTCACCTTGTTCCACCCCCTGCCACAGGCAGGGACASCTTCCACTAGCCCAGGATGCTCCAAGTTCCATCCAACCTGGCCTTGGACACTTCCAGGGATGGGGCATCCGCTTGGATAAGGGAGTTTTTGATTGGCACCTGGGAAAATGCGCTGGCAGCTCCCCCTGCCTTCCTGCACAGTGGATTCTGGCACAGATTGGTTCCACAACAAAGGAGAACATTCCCAGCAGTGCAGCTGCAGCGTCTCACCTGCTGCCGAGCTGCTCCTGCCTGTGCTCCGGAAAGCTTTCCCTGAGACTTCCAGCAGGAAAGGCATCCCCAGGATCCGCTCCGGGGATGGTGTTTCCTGCACCTAATTCCTGGTTAATTATTCAAGGCAAGGTTGGACCGGGCTTGGAGCATCCTGGGCTAGTGAGAGGTGTCCCTGTGCATGACAGGGGGTGGAATGCGATGATCCTTAAAATCCCTTCCACGTCCTGTTCCGGGATTCATTCTAGGATTCTATAACCTTCTCCACACTAAACCCTGGAGCCAAGGTTKTTGGTCCTGTTTTCATCCCAGTGATTCTCAAGTCACACTTTGTACCTGGTGGTAAAATGGGGACAGTACTGGCTTATCCTTTCCRTGGCTGGAGGCACCTGACCTCCATCCCTGAGCTCCTCCGTGCAAGGTGGTGGGAGCACAGCCCTGCTCCCCAGGAGCCGGAGCGGGTCCCATCCAGGTTTTGTTCCTCTTGCCCCAGATTTTCCACAGACTGTCGGAAGAATTCCAGTGAAACACTAACAATGAGAATGTTTCAAGGTTAGCAACACAATTTGGGCAAACGAGCAAACTATCGGGGAGGTTTCATGTGGCAATTAAGTAGAAGGAATATCAGCAGGTCACATCTTGCTTCCRGTGGATCGGGAATTGTTTTGCCATTGAGTTTGGGAGAGGCAGGATTGGGTTTGTACGTGGTATTTAAAGCAAACAAACCTATCTGTTAAATGAGACTGCGGAATGGGGCAGGAAAGTAAAACTGAGAGCGTTAAATTACAGAGAAAGCGGGAAGGGTCCAAATTTTCCCAAATGCTCTCGTTTTCCCTTTTTTTTCCCTTACGACCGCCGTTATATTTTGATGTGGTTAATAATACAGCAGAGGTTAAATGAAACATGAAAAAGGGCTGTACATTAAAATTGAGATAACTCTTCCTTCAGTGAAGTGGAACCCAGCAGATGTAGCTGCACACTGTAATTGCTGCCTGTTTCCTGTCACTCTGATTAAGTTGCATTGTCCCTGCTCCAAGTGTAGGAATCAGTGGCTTCCCATAGGGCACAGCATGGGACAACTGGCTTCGGCAGGCAAATGACTCTGTGCACCTCCTGCTTGTCCTGGTAATGGTATAGACACACAATATACATTGATGGCTCCTAAAATCAATAGGCTGTGCAGTGGGAGAGGCTCCGGGGCTTCCGTGGGAGAGGAGCTCCAGTCAGGGGCCGGGATTTTGGGAGCAGTTCAATTCCCAAATAAGCCCGGTGCCTGGCTGCTGTGTTGATTCTGGTTCTCAGGAGTTATTCTGCACCTTCTAAAGGTGTTCTTCTCCTTGTTCCAAAGCCAGAGAATCCCAGAATCATGGAATGCTTTGGGTAGGAAGAGAGCTCAAGGACCAGCGAGTCACCCCCCATCTGCAGGGATACCTTCCACTATCCCTGGTAACTCCAAGCTCCTTCCATCCTGGCCTTCAGCACTTCCAAGGATGGAGAGACAACAACCTCTCTGTGCAGAAAGTCTCCCATTGTTCAGTCTGTTCACAATTATCCATGTTTTCCTTTTGGGAACAAATCCCTGTTTACAAGATTAAACTGTGAAGGGGTAAAATCTAGGAGCTGTGTGGGGAATATGAGGCTGGATTTCCAGCTGCCAGGAACTGCAGGAGATCCGGTGAACCCAGTGCGGTTACTCTGATTTCCAACAGTTGTTGGACTTGCCAGAGAGGTCCAGAAAGTGCTCTTTCCATGGGATTCCGTTCAGAAAGAACGGGATGTGCCTCCTGCAGCAGAGCCTTGCCCTACTTTTGTTCCRGAGTCATTCCACGGCTGTCATTCCMCTGTGACATCAGTGCAAAGCAAGGCAGGCTCTGCTTGCAGAACCCCCACAAAGGTGACACCCAGCAGAGCAGTAGAATCATGGAATAATGGAATTATTTAGGTTGGAAAAGCCCTTTAAAATCATGGAGTCCAGCTGTTCCCCTAGCACTGGCAAGGCCACCACTGTCTCATGTCCCCAMGTGCCACATCCACACGGCTTTTAAATCCCTCCAGGGATGGGGCCTCCAGCACTGCCCCGGGCAGCTGTGCCAGGGCTGGACAGCCCTTTCCATGAGGAAATTTTTCCTAATATCCAACCTAAACCTCCCCWGCTGTAACTTGAGGCAGTTTCCCCTTTCCCTGCCACTTGTTAACTGGGAGAAAAGAATGACCCCTATGGAGTTGCCCACTCCTTTGGCACCCTTATCCCTGTGGAAGCCTGAATCCCAGTTTAGAGGAATATTTGGAGCTGCAGGGCAGTGTGGGCTGATGCCAGAGGAGCAGCAGCCCAGTGGGAAGAGCTGGAGTGCCCTGGGGTAACTCCGAACTCAGGGAATACTTCCCTTACAGAGGATTTTTTGGTGGCTGAGCAACTGGAATGTTTTGCATCCTGAGGCACCAAATGAGCATCAAGTGGGAAGGAGAGCTGTGGATGATGATTTGGGATTTAAGCATCTCTCCTGGTCAAGGTTGTGGCTACCCCATCCCTGGARATGTCTGAGGCCAGGTTGGACGGGGCTTGGAGCAGTCTGGGATAGTGGAAGGTGTCCCTGCCCATGGCAGGGGTTGGGATGAAATGAGATTCAGGGTCCTTCCCAATCCAAGCCATTCTGGAATTCCAGGATTCTCTAAAATCCCATTTTGGCTGGTTTATCTCCAGTTGGATCTGGGGCCTTGCATTCTAAAAATGGAAATTAATATTAAAAGTCATTCCTTAACACATGTTTATTTTGTAATTTATAGAATGTACCTATTACACTCTCCAGACACATGTGCTTGATTATAATGATTATCATATGTATTTTCCAAGGCACTCATCACCATAATATCAAATGTCATTAGAGAAATTAGGGAAGAGCAGCAGCATTCCTTCCAAGGAAAAGCCAGTTTCCTCTTTTCCCACCGCAGCAGTGAGAGCGCAGCGGCTCGCCTGATTTTCTGCCACTTTTGTTTCAGCTCCACACAAACCAACCAAATCCCCAGGGAAATGTGCACCTGAAGCCAAAATCTGGATGAAAATTCCATGTCCGATGTCCTGGAACTGTGCAGGGAAGCACACTCCAAAATTGGGGCTGTCCACTGGGTCCTGCTTTTCCTCCCTGTTCCCCAGCACAGCACAGGCACTCCCAGCTCATCCTGCTGCTTGGCAGGAGCTGAGAGATGAGGGAAACACAAGGCCCAGCAGATCCTGAGCTCAGGTTGAGGGTCACAAACCCTGCCTTCAATCCTGATTGCTGCTCCCAATAATATAATCTTTATATTATTTTTCCTAATATAAAGATTTCCCAATGAAAATTCTGATTTCTGGAGCAAAACCCTACTTCAAGCCTTGAAAGGAGGAAAGTGTGGTGCCAGGGGTTTTCCATGATGCTCCACGTGTCTTCCCAGAGGTGGAAGATGTGGATCTGGATTGGTTTAGGAGAGCACAGGGGGTTTTATTTCAATATTTCCTTATTTAAGCTGCAGCAGGGGAGGGAGACAGCTGGAGATGACACAGACATCCCACTATTCCAGCCCTGGATGCTTTGTCTGGAAGACACGTGTTGGATTTCAAGCCCGTGGGTGTCCAAGAGCAGGAAGAGGGCGGCTGCTCCAGGGAGGAGACTCCGGAGCAGGAGCACCGGGAGACCCTGGGGGCAGCAGGGTCCTTCCGGGAAAGGGGCCGGGAAGAGCAGGGCATGGAGTGACCCATGGGAGCGGAGCACGGGAAGGTGCAGTTGGAAGTGTCAGTGCCCTCAGTGCCCTGACAGCTCCAATATTCCTGCTCTTTATTCCTAAGTAATTAAAAATAAGCATTGCTTGGTTTATTCTGCTGGAATGGCATCACTTTCCCAAATCCCAAGGTTTTCAATACAGCTTCCTGCTGGGATTGAAGGTCTTGGCTTTGGCCACTGCTAAGCAGAAGAGTCCCTTAAATCCAGTCTGTGTCGTGGGGGTGAAGCAGCAGCAGCAGGGAGCGTGGAGGCTGCCTTTGGATTGCTGACTCCGACTAAATCCTGGGGTTTTTTCTTCCTTTGCGTCATTTATGTGATTATTTTTGTGCTTCATATGCTCAAAAATCCCTGGGGAATAGGGGAAAAAAGATCCTTTTTTTTTTTAATGTATTTTTGCTTTGCAAGTCACTTTGTAAAGAAAGAAGCACTTTGGTGTCTTCTTCAGAAGGTTTGAAACCCACCTGCTTCCTGTGAGGAAAGGCGGGAGYGGCCGGCCCGGCTCATCCCATCGGGAACTTTCAGGGAAACGAAATATATTGGCCTCACACCTGGGAAGAGGGATTTGAAGCAGGATTTTCAGTCTCAAAGCAAAGATTTCTTTTGCTTGTAGAAACAGAGCGAGGAGAACAGAGTGTTCCTCCTGCTCTGGCAGGGATTCYGGAGCTGCCTCCGTGCATCCCAGTCATGCCAGCAGTGCTCCAGGGAAGGACTTACCTTGGAAAAGAAGGACCAGACCAGGGGSAAAGGAACTGGTGGGGCTCCACGTGCCGCCTGCTCCCGCTTGGGAGGACACTTGAACACTTCTAAGGTCACTTGGATAATCTAATCCCACTCAGGATGATATCTAGCTCCGGCAGGAACTCTTGGAAGGATTTAAACAACATCCATCTTCATTATTTCCCACCCTCATGTCTGTATGATTGATTCCTGCTAAATTTGGTTTAATTGCTCAGAAGGTCTTAAGGAATGACATTTGGAGAGAGCCAAATGGGATGTCTGAGCTCCCCCTGCTGCTCTGCTGCACGCAGCCACCCAGCACCCAGCACCCGCGCTCCGGGCCGGAAAACTCCGGGATAAACACCGGCAGCTCTCTCCTCAGTGGGGAACAACCAGGGCGGGGTTAGCTAAGGCTGTCTGATTGACAGTAGGCRGCATGGGCACTGGGAAGCATCCCAAATCCCAGATCTTTTGGGCTTAACCTTTTAGTCCAGGCTGGTTGGGAAGGGGTGAGGTTGGAATTGGTATCCCAGTGGATCCATTGCCCAGCTCGSTGGATCTGAGCTCCTTGGATGCAGCCAGGGCAGGATGAGGTCTCCCACCACCCARCTCCCAGGAAGTGCTCATGGCCCCAGCTCTGTGGCTTCCCCTCCTCAGGAATGGGATCAGCTCTCCCTGCTGTTTAAATTCAGCAGTCAGGGCGGTTCCTTAGGGCAGGAATCATGGAATCCCAAAATGGTTTGGGTTGGAAGGGACTTTAAAAATCATCTCGGGGACACCTTCCACTATCCCAAGCTGCTCCAAGTCCCATCCAGCCTRGCCTTGGACACTCCCAGGGATCCAGGGGCAGCCCCAGCTTCTCTGGGAAACCTGTGCCAGGGCCTCACTACCCTCACAGCCAGGAATTCCTTCCCAATATCCCGTCTAACCCTGTCCTCTGGCACTRGGAAGCCATTCCCCCTTGTCCTATCACCCCATCCCTTTCCAAAGCCCTCTCCAGGTAGGAAATACCATGAAACATCCATGCAAGACCAACCAACAACCCGACTCCTCCATCCTTTGGAAATACCAGCTGAGCCATTTCTCTGTCTGTGCCACTCTCATCCTATTTTCCAGCTCCAGAGGGAGGCTGATGACTCTGTGCAGGAGGTCAGGGAGCATTATCCTGATTTTTTGTAGGTGTAAGTAGGACAACCAGTGGGGCCTGGCCTGGCACTCCAGCCAGCCATGGAAATTACTGGAAAACACCCTGCAACAATGAGGAGAAGGAGGGAAAAGTCTGGGAGGAGGACAGGACATTGCAAAGCTTCACTTCCTTTGGCTCCGGGGTTTGGAACAACACTCAGCTGTCCTGGATGGAAGCGAGGGGAGAGGGAAGCGAAAGCTGGAAGTAAATGCATGTTTGTACCCGAAAGATCCATAAACAGGGAGAAAGGCCCGGCTTTGAGCCAGAGGATGGTGGAGCACATCCAACAGTAACCACTCATTATTTACACACTCCCATGGCCGCGAGCCGGTGCGTGGCCACAAAAGCTGYGGCGAGATCCCCGTTTCCGCGCGGAGTTTTAATTATTTGTAAAAGCTTTCAATTGTTCACCAGATAATGTCATGGATTGGTCCTCCCAGTGTGAAGTGCACCCGTCCAGAACCCCCACAGTATTATAAATAGGCTTCGGAGCCGGGATTGATTGATGTTTGGCATCAAATCTATTCCTCGGAGCATGTGTATTCCTTCTGTTCACCAGTTTCATACAAATATACTCGGGCTGATTTTTTATTCAAATCTCCCATTTATGTCGGGTTTCGACTGTTAAATATTTAAAGGCTTTTGCGTCTCCTTTTCCGTATCCCTCTTTTCCGCGCGAGGTAGGGGAATCTTGCGCCGAACGCGAACGAGGCTCGGAGATTTAGCGCGTTCCTGGGGGGCAGAGAAAAGCTTTATTAATTATATTGAGACTCAAATAATATGCTTCCTTGACACTAATGTTCCATCAGTTCCAAGCACGAGGATCCTGTGGGATAGCTTTAGAGCCTTTATCGGGATCGCGATGACGGCATTTATGGCTCCGTAGAAGGGGGAATTTAATGAACGGCACTCGGAGTTTGAGGAGAGGGTCGGAGACGGGGCGATGCCGAGGGATACAAACTACAACAAGGAGCGGTTATTCCAGGGGWGTCCCTGCCGCTCCGGAAGGGAACATCAAATAAAACCGAGTCTGATGGACTTTTTCAAGAATCTCCGTAAATACCCCAGATTCCTCGGCTGGAGGATTCGTCCTTGTTCCACCTTGGCTGCCTCTGACAGCCGAGATCTCCGAGGAGCCGTGTCTTTGGCAAGGCTCTCTTCCCAACTCTTATTTAAGTTTTCACTTATCAAATCAATACTCGGAAATAACTTTATTGCGGAATTTTTCTGACATCGGGACTTTTATTTCATCCTCCCTTTTTTCCCCGTGGATTTCACTCCCCTCACCCTGGTGGCTGTGATTAATTCATTTATTCATGCCTTTGGAAGAGTGGGAGTCAGGAGGCAAGACCCAATTATGTCTTATTTATTGTTTTGTGTATTAGAGTAAAAGCTGGAGACGTAGATGAAACAATGGATGTATTCCCAGAATCCCAGAATCAGTGAGGTTGGAAAAGACCTCTGAGGTTGTCGGGTCCAACCTGTGACCAATCCCYGCCTTGGCAACCAGACCATGTCCGGTCATTCCTTGGACACCTCCAGGGWTGGAGACTCCAGCCCCTTCCAATCTTTAGCCACCCCTTCTCCTTGTCATTGGAAATTCTAATTCCCAATAAAAATCCCCACAGTTTGCCTGTTGCTCAAGCACCCAAATTGCCCTAAATTGCTTTGGCAGTGCCTGGGATGTTGCTGAGGGAAGGGAATAAAGATATCAGACACCCAGGAATGTGGTGGCATGTTAGGGAGGAAATCAGGCAGCGGGATCTTGAAGTCTGGCCTAAAATCAGACTCCTACTTCAGCATCCAGGTAATTCACCTGTATTTCCAAAGGGCTGAGAATTCCAGAGCTGGAAAAGGTTCCCTTTTGATGGCTATCAGACCTCCATCAGGTTTCTGGCTTCCAGTTTGTTACCCTGGCTAAACTGGTGTGTGTTTATTTATTTATCCAAACACTGATTTTATTTATTTATTTGTATCCCCAGCCATTCCTCAAGCTCAGCTTCTCTTCGGGTTGGAAACCTGCACAAGGTCAGGAACCAAAAGCAGGGAAAAGGGATGTTCCAGTGCTCAGTGGAAGCTTCAACTAGGAATTAATTTATCTCTGGTAAGCACTTGACAAAGCTCAGCTCCTGATGCCTCAGCCTTTATAGTCACATCTGTTAGTTTAGAGCATTTATTGGAGGAGCCTTGACAAAGACAAAAACAGATGATGGAAATCTCATCTGTCAAAACTGTTATTAAAGCTGGGAACAGTGTGAGGTTTTGTTTAAATTGAAAGCATCATTTATATTTTATCCCGCGTTTTCCAAACAATAACATTGGGGAAGGATTTGGGGGGACCTGGAGAGCCCTGGATGAAGCACGGCTCGTTACGGGGCTTTGCTTAATGTGCTGCTCAGGGAGGAGCAGGGGATGCTTCCCGGCRCCTCCGTGGGAGGGAAAGGAGCTGGTGGGACCAGGGAGCTGGTAAAATCACCTGTGCACAAAGGCACGGATATCAATCACCGGGAGAGGGGGGAATATCAAACAGCTGGGAAGCACTGATGTCAAATGGAACGGGAAATGGGGAAGGCAGGTTCTCAGCCGCGCAGTTTGGARCTCTTTTCCTAGAATTCCAAAATGTTTTGGGGTGGAGGGACCTTAAAACCCATCCTGTTCCAACTAGAGACACCTTCCACTACACCAGGTTGCTCCAAGCTCCATCCAAGCTGGGCCTGGCAGAGGTTTCCCAGAGAAGCTGGGGCTGCCCCATCCCTGGAAGTGTCCAAGGCCGGATTGGATGGGCCTTGAAGCAGCTTGGGATAATGGAAGGTGTCCCTACCCGTGGCAAGGGTGGAATGAGATGATCTTCAAGGTGCTTTCCAATCCAAATTTTTCTGGGAGTCTGTAATTCTTCGTCTTCAAAAASTCTGGGAAAAGAATAAAATCCCAGCTTTTTTCCTCAAACTGCTGGAATTTGAGCTGCAAAGCAGAATTGCCTTTCTCAGCCTCTGCTTGGAATTCCTAGGGGTAGTGGATGTTTTTATAGGCAGAAGAGATSCCGCCACCATCCCAAATCCCATCTTTCCTGCAGGATTCCTCAGTGAGGAGGAACAAGCTTCACAGAACAAGTTTTACACAGCAGAAAACAGAGCAAGAGCCCATTTCCCAACCCAGCCACTGACTCCRTGGAGCGTCAGAATCCCTCGGCTGCCATTCCCAACACTGATGGCTGAATTAAACTAATGATGGGGAGATCTCCGAGGAGCCAGGCTGGCAGTGGGAACGGTGTTTTCCAAACATTCAGCATTAACCGAACTCTGCTCCACTGAAGTAAAACCCTGGCTGAGTTCGGTGGGAGCAGGAAGATTCCCTGGGATTCCCTGGGAACAGCCTGGGAGCCCTTTCAAAGTGTTGTGCTCCATGCTCCAAGAGCCACCAGCAGCCCCCATATATTCCAAAAAAACCAGGGATTCAGCTGTTCCTCTGGGGTCTCCTTGTATTGTTTTCCATTAACTAGACGTGGGTTTCCATTGGAATATTTTATCTAATCCTATTCCAAACTTGGGAATTTATATTCCAAACACTTGCGGGTCCAAGGTGCTCYGTTTGCCACTTTGCAACTGGAGATTTGATTTTTTCCCACATTAAATCAAAATYTTAAAACTGTGTTTGTTCCTGCCTGATCCAGTCACTTTGGGTTGTTACAGTGGCACTTTATGGATTTGTGGGATTTGCAGGCTCTCCTGTTCCATTTTGCTCTTTAATGGTTAAGAATCCCCTCTTTGAGCCTTTACATCCCAAATCCACATATTCCTTGGCTCTTTTTCAGCTGCTGCTGATCGTGACCATCCCCAGCYCGGATGAAGTTCCACAATCTTGCCAACACTTAATTGACCGTGAGCTGGGAAGCTGTGGAATTGTTCCGTTGRCAAAGTGTGGCCTGGACACAACCATCCGAGGGAAAATCTCCCACTCTCAAGGGTGATTTAGGTAAGGATTCCTTTTGGTTGGTAAAATTTGGGTGGTGGGTTTGAAACGGTTACAGACCCCTCAGTGTCCTGTATCCAGTTGGGGGCTGTCAGAAGGACATGGAGCTGCTGGAGCCAGTCCAGAGGAGGCCACGGAGATGCTCCGAGGGCTGGAGCCCCTCTGCTCTGGAGCCAGGCTGGGAGAGCTGGGGGTGCTCACCTGGAGAAGGGAAAGCTCCAGGGAGACCTCAGAGCCCCTGCCAGTGCCTAAAGGGGCTCCAGGAGAGCTGGAGAGGGACTTGGGACAAGGGATGGAGGGACAGGACACAGGGAATGGCTTCCCAGTGTGGCAGTGTTAGATGGGATCTTGGGAAGGAATTCCTGGTTGTGAGGGTAGTGAGGCCCTGGCACAGGTTTTCCAGAGAAGCTGTGGCTGCCCCTGGATCCCTGGAAGTGTCCGAGGCCAGGCTGGACAGGGCTTGGAGCCACCTGGGATGGTGGAACGTGTCCCTGCCCATGGCAGGGGTTGGAATGAGATGATCCTTAAAATGCTTCCAACCCAAACCATTCCATGAGTCTGTGATTTTCCAAAGGCGTGATGGACTTGGAAGCAGATGGGAGGCCTTGCACTGGTTACTGACATATTTCATCTGGGTTTGGAGTATCAGCCCAGCTCGTGCGTTCACCCCTTATGAGAGGYACCACCATTCCTTTATTCCCTTTCCTTAGTTCCCTACTTCACCTGTTCCAGTGTCTGGAGGCAGATCCGTGCGCCGCAATTCCCTTGGCTCTGGAAGCACTGCAGCAAGTCTCGGAATGCCGGATAACCTGGCTGGCTGCCGGCTCTGTCTAGAGCTCCCAAGGGAGACAGGACTTTCCCTGGGAGCCACGGGCAAGAAAAGCATCTTTCCTGGTCTGGTACTTTCCGGGAGCGGCGCATCCCATCGAAAGATGTGCTCTAATCCCTATTTTGGGAAACAGGCTATCAGATCCCAACAGCTCCGCACAGCATCCCTGCCTGCCAGGCACTACCTTGCCTCCAGAGCAGGCAGAGCCTGTGTTCCCTCCCCAGAAATCCCATCCAACTTCAGTGCTCAACTTCGGTTTTCTCGGGATGGGCTTTGGCTGCCTCCTACTCCTGCCTTTCTATCCTTAGCAGGATTCACAGGCTTTCAGCTCCCTCACACTTCTCGCTCTCTAATCTTAGCGCCGCTGCCAGCTTTAGAGAGGCTCCGAGCTCCAGGGTCTCTCACTTGTGTGCAGGCTCTTTCTGGGACACAGCCAAGTAGGTGAAAAACTCGGGAAGGGGGAAGGGGAGAGCTGGGACTGCTCTCAGATGTTGCAGCCTGGAGCTAAACCCGGCTCGGGAGCCGTTGGCCTTTTTTTTGGGCGCTTTCCTGAGGTGTTCCGAAGGGTTTGGTCACGAGGAGATGGCAACTCCTGCCTCGGGGACTCCTGAACACCTGGACATTGTGTTCCCTGTTCTCTGGGAATTTTCACCCCACGTTTGATACAGATCCACTGGAGCACATTCCCTGTGTTCGGGAGCTGGCTCGGYGCTGCTGGCTTGGCTGATTCCGTAAGCCACAAGCTGCTCCCCTGTCAAGTGTCTCCTGCTTTGTCTCTATTTGTTCCCAAGGCTGTCTGGAGGGGTTGGATCAACTTTCTGGAGTGAAACAGCTCTTCCTCAAATAAAACCTTCCARTGTGGCTGCTCTTCCACGTGTTTCCTACAGGAAACCGTTACTCCGTTTATCCCGTTGCCCAGAGAAGCTGTGGCTGCCCCATCCCTGGAATTAGGYTGGAGCAAGCTGGGCTAATGAAAGGTGTCCTTGCCCATGGCAGGGCATGGAATGGGAAGATCCTTAAGGTCCCTTCCAGCCCAGCTGCCTGACTCCTCTCTGGTTCCAGTTAGGAATCCCACATGGAGATGGGTGCAGTAACCCCCAGCACGCCCAAAGGACAAGGAAAGCTTCCTGGGATTTGGCAGAGCCAGCCTTCCTCCCTTAGCTCTGTAAGGCAGTTATTTGCTGCATTTTTGAATTCCCACACAGCCATGTTCYGATGGCTGAGATGACGTTTGCCCAGCATGATTCATGCTGTCAATTCCTGCCTGGAGCTGGATCCAGGAGTTTATTTTGGGATGCGTACCTACCCGCGGGATGGAGGTGCAGGAGAGAACACTCCTGTGCCAACTGCAAGGGCAGGAAAAGTTTGTCTTTCCCAGTAGTGCAGAGCCAAAGGAGTGGTCAGGCATGGAACAGGTAGGATTTCTACTCCAGGCTGAACAACCTGCATCYATATCCATGTTTTTTACATCCGGAGTATGCTGGAAGTTGCAATACTGACAAATAAATGTTGTAAAAGCTCAGCCTCTCCAAAATAAACTGATCCCACAATTTTCTTGGTGGATAGTCAGAGCCAGCCCTCAGGAGCTTCCTCTGGTGCAGGCAAATGAGTATTATCCTGCTTTTCCAGAGGAGGAGACTAAGGCAGTGCTCCCCAGTTCTGAAATCCATGTCCTGCCATTTCAATCTTTAATTGCAATGCCTAAAGATGGGATCATCCATTGGGATGGGAGCTCTGCTCCCTGCTGGAGGTCAGGATAGAGCTGCCTGCCTGGAGATACCCAACAATCCAGGGAGCAGTGTGTAGGATTTTATAATCATATTCCAACGGACRAATCCCAGCAAACGCCACACACAGAAATCAAATATTTCCTTGTTCATTTTTCCATCTCCATAAAGAGTGAGAAACTCTTATTAAAATAATAACAAATTAACTTTGCTCCGTTTACTCAGGAGCTCAACTGCTCCTCAGCTACATGGCCTGGGAGGAAATGCCTTGTTCAGCCTCATTTTCAGTGTGTTTGACTCATGAAAACTCCATCTAACCTTGCTTTTGGAATAATAAAATCCCCTGGAATATTTATTCATATGAAATATACAGCTCCATGTTGGATGAAAGAGCCATTGTGAACTGGGGGTTGGAGAACAGTCCGAGCTCTGCAAGCGGAGCTGGAGCAAGTGGAATATTTGCCTGGATTTGGCAAGGAGGGGTATTGTAAATAATTCAGGGAGTGGGATTTGATTCCTGATTTTCCTGGGCTGGGTGGCACATGGCCCTTCTGGGGTTGTTTGCTTTGGGTTTGCTGCTCGTTACGTAATGGCTCTTTCTTCTAATTAAGCAGCAAGGTCAGCCTGGAATGAAGTGGAGAGGAAGTTGGGGTAATGGAAAAGAGGGAGCTCAGACCCTGCTGAGTTACATCATTCCCTTGCTCCCAGAATCCCTCAGTGGTTTGGGTTGGAAGGGACCTTAAAGCTCATCCGGTTCCACCCACACCTTCTACTATCCCAGGWTGCTCTAAGCCCCATCCAACCTGGCCTTGGACACTTCCAGGGATCCAGGGASAGCTGCAGCTTCTCTGAGAAACCTGTACCAGACCCTCAGCACTCTGACCATAAGAACYCTCTTCCTTAAATCCCATCTAAATCCACCTTCCTAAAGTTTYAAACCCTTGTCCTATCACAGCTTCCTGGCTGCTCCCAAGCCTGAGCTCCGGCGAGAGGACAGATCCGGCGGCAGGAAAGGCCCAGCTTCCCCCTGTACCTGTGTTTTTCCACGTGGAGCTGCTCAGGTGAGTGTGGGAGCTGAGAGTTATTGTTTATTAGGCACRTGGATTCCATAATTACTTGGAAATAGGATCATTATATCTGGAGTTACGGAGCACTTCAAACATTAATTGCCACCTAACTTGCAGATTTCAGCTCTGATACACAAACCTAATCATCACTCATTAACTATTAAAGAAGAGAGCACTGCAAATATATTAAATTACTGCACATCACTGATTAAACCTAATCCTTGGGAATTCCTAAAAGCCTCCTGAGGCACTGGGATTCACTTCCAAGTGACCAGTGGGAATTTGGGCCTGAAACACAACTGAATGACTTAATGGAATTATGGAATTCCTGAATGATTTGGGTTTGAGGGACTTTAAAGCTCATCCCATTCCACCCACACCTTCCGCTATCCCAGGTYGCTCCAAAYCCCTGTCCCAGCCATGCCACTGGAGCCATCCCAACCCCTGTGCCCTGCTGCGGGTTTGGATGAATCCTGAGTCAAACGCGGGCTGGAATCTTCCTCCTCCCATACCAACTTCCCAAGACTTTTCCCTCCCGCCTCTTTCCTGGCTGTATTCCGCTGGTAACTTTTCCATCCTAAAGGCAACCCGGTGACACRCGGAGCAGGTTTCCCTGGCAGAGGAAATGCCAAAGAGGGGGTGGAGCTGCCACCCCCAGGCCCCTGCCAGGAGAACTTGGCACGGGGGGCCCACAGCTGCCAAAGCTTCCCTCGGAGTGGCCACAATCAGCTCCGCGCCGGAGCGAGCGCCGAGGAGGCGGCRGCGAAGGGCATGTGGTGCACAATCAATGCTGCAATCAGAGGCYGTGCCAGCTGCTCCCTCTGCTCCCTTCCCGCTGCCAAAGGCACAAAAAGCAGGAAAACGGGCACAAAAGGCCGGCAGCTTGCGGGGCCCGGCGCCGCCGGGAAAAAGCCGGGAAAAAAAGCCATCCCGGTAAAAGCTGGGATGGCTGGCCCGGAGCGCGGGCACCGCGGCAGCGGTTGGAGGGTTATGGAGTGCAGATGTCAAGAGGCAGGGAAATGCAGGATGACCGTTGGAATGTGTGAAAATGGGGAAAACATTCCCGGTGTCCAAGGGTTTGCTGGGTTGACTGTTGTCTGGAGCTTTTTGGGGAATGGATTTTGGGATGGGGAAAGGCAGAAGGGAAATAGGTGGAAGGAAAGGATGTGTCAGGCCTCAAAAATTTGGATGTGATGACAATTTCCATCCTCRCTGTTCCTGGGCAGTTTTGTCTCGAGAGATGGGAGGGAAAAGTTTCTGCGGGGATCACTGTGAGCAAACCCAAAAACTCCTCATCAGAGTAAAATGGACAACAGTGAATTAGGAAAATGATTTTGAGGGATTTTTGGGCTCTGGACCAAAAGGAAACTTGGCGGCTCATGCTTATCTCATTTATACATCACTGAAACTTGGGAATAATTATAGGGATCACAGAGATTTGCATCCATCATTTTGAGTTTGACTTGGAGTTTTCAGTTAGTACTTCCCTGTTTTCTTCCCCCAAATGCTCCCATAGACGCTGCTAGCAGCTGATTTCTTTGGAATAAGTAACTCCAGCTGCTCCAGCGGATGCTTTGGAAGATGCTGCCTGTTCAGACATTTCCAGCTTTGACAAACGGCCCAAACTCCACGGATTTTATGTTCTCCCCCTTTTCCATTTTCAGTGTCACTTTTAACAGGCAAATATTCTGTGACAAACAACCTCCGGCCGTGAGGCAGCTCCTCCACATGCATCCCACCCTCCTCTTTTATGGAATCGGCTCTGTTTGCTCCATTGCCTGAGCTGGGAACGTGGAGCTGGAGCGGGGAGGGAGCGATCCCACCTGTCCAAGTGTTTCTGTCGCTTTTCCAGGGAGTTTACGGCTGTGCAGATGGTTGGATCCCTGCAAATGCCTCTTCCAGAGGGATAGGAGCAGCATCCATCTTCCCAAATACCCGCTCCCATGGCATGGAAAGCCCCCAATGCTGGGAGAAAATAGCATCCCAAGGAATTGATTCTTCTTAGAATCATGGAATATCCATAGTTGGGAGGGACCCACAAGGATCCTCCAACTCCTGGTCCTGCACAGGACCAGAATTTTGGAGAGGCTTTTCCTACAGTCAAATATCCTTGTTGTAGTGAGGGGAGATCGGGCTCTTCTCCCAGGGAACAAGGGAAGGACACCAGGAAACAGCCTCCACTTGCAGCAGGGCACGTTTAGGTTGCATATTAGGGATAATTTTTTCATGGAAAACAGCACTTTTGGCCGTACCCCCACCCTAAAGGCTTTGCCATGGGAAGTTAGCCTGGAATTGGGGTCAGGAGCGCTGGCTGGAAGCTGTGGGATGGTTTTGTGGGAGAAGGCTGCAGTGCTGTGCTGCAGAGCCTCTCCCATCCCTGCCGGAGCCGACTCCTGCCGCAGCCACCTGTTAGTGCTGTGATGGAGAGCACGGGAAAAAGTTTGGGAGCTGAGGAGCCTCCCATCATCCCAAACACCCGGCACCGCAGGCGGCTCTGGCTGCAGATCGAGAGATGTTCCGCCAGCCCGAGCCCATTCCATAAACYGCAGCGGCTCCTGAATATTTCATGGAGCGGCACAATCCGCAGTCCTCCATCCTCCACATCCTTCCCGGAGCCTCCTCTCCGCTCCCAACGCTGCTTTGCATTTACCAGGAATGATTATCCCTCCTTTTGGTGAATAACAGAGCTGGAAGGCCCAGCCCGGTGCTTGGCTTTATGAGCAGCCTCGGCACCGGCGGCAAAGCCGTGGGCTCCGAGTATCCCAATTAATCTGGGGTCCCTCTTCTGGCTGGTTCTGCAGGRACAGAGCTAAAATCATTTAGGGTTATGGAGCAAGACTGCCCAGGGGGGAATTTTTATAGGATTTCTCTGTTTGGGATCATTTCAGTGAAAGGGTTTGATTTGGGGTYGGGGCTGGACTCCGGCGTGCGGGGCTTGGTGTTGGGATAGGGGGATTTGGGGTGCTCAGAAGGATCTCCGGGACTGTTGGGATGTGGGGATTTGCACTTCCTTCCCCATTCCTATTTCTCAGCTGGTTCCCAAATCCCCCCAAGGAAGTTTCCTTCCACTGGGATTCCTGAGGCTCCCACCGGGCTGTCTCTCAGCCTGTGAACTTGGATTAGTTGATCTTTCCTAATATTTGCGGTAGGAACAGCATTTCACTGAGATTAACAAACTTATTGGCAGCTTTGGAGTTTGTAAATGAAGGGAAAGGCTTGGGAAAAGGGAACCGGGGATGGTACACGGGGAAATGTGGTTGGGAGAATTTATCCTCTTCGTTTAAAGCCACTCAGACCTTCATCTCTGGTATTTAATGYAGCAAATTCAATATTCCCAGCAGAGTTTGCATAGAAAAAATAGCAATATCATCTTTTGAAAGATGGGAGAGAGGGAGGAGGGAAAGTTTGAACTAAGCCACACACAACTTTAATAGTTCCCCCCCCTCCTTCCCAAATCCAACCTCTGGGAAATATTTGTGAGGGAAGAACAAACTCCTGACAAGAACTGAAGGATTCTCTCCCCGTGTAAGTTGTGTTTTCCTTCTACATAGAATCACAGAATGATTTGGGTTGGAAGGGAGCTGAAAGATCATCTCCTTCCAACCCCTGAATCAGGATTCCCTRGGAAGGAAAAATGAAGAATCCTTTGGAAAAGCTCTGTAGCCCTTAGTTTTGAAAAGCCTGGGACTATAAATGGGGGGAAAGGATGAATAATGAAACACACACACCACCTCAAATTGAATTAATTTGAGTGGGTCAATAAGTTCCTGCTTCTGGATGCTGGAAACGGAGCAGGAAGGGAGGGAAAACAGGGATGTGGGACTTTTATGTCCTTCTCCTTCAGCTGCTTCAAAAGTCTGGAAAAAATCTCCCCACAATGCCCACTGAACAGAAATATGTCCTTTATTTATTGGGAGTTTCCGCAAAACTGCTGCAACCCCTGATCTCCTTRTGTGCATCCACACATTTGCCTGTCAGGAAATGTCAGGAATCACCAGGCTTGTGGATTCCCAGGGGAAACCTCCTGCCCTGGGTACAGGCTTGTGCCGTCATCCATCCCTGGAAATGTCCAAGGGTCGGAAGTGTCCCCCAGGCTGGATGGGGCTTGAAGTAACCCGGGCTAGTGGCAGATGTCCCTGCCCATGGGCTTTAAGGTCCTTTCCCATCCTGGGATTCTGGGATTCCATGATCCCYATGCCATGGTCCCTTGCTGCCCCGTGTTCCTTCCCGAGTCGGGATGGTTTTGGGAATGGGAAGCAGCCATTCCCACTGAGCAGCTCTCACTCAGGCAGGGCTGAGCAGCGCAGGCAGATTCCAGCCCCTCCATCTTCCCCATCCCCTCATCCCGAGGGCCTGGAGCTGCTCCTAATGCCTATGACCCCACATGGGATCACGATTCCCACACCTTAGGGGCAGGTGAGGGCACAGCACGGCCCGGCCGCTTCCAAAATCCTCATTTTCCGCTCGGAGATCCGCATTTTGCCGCAGAACCGCCCCCAGCGCGGAACGCGGAGACGGGAGCTTTTCACCCATTCCAAGGAATATCGTGGCCGTATCCAATCCACTCCTGCCGGAGGCCCTTTGGTAATTCCGGGCGCTCCGGAGGGGAGGGGRCGGCCCCAGCCCCACACCTGGRCTCGGTGGCACGGCGRCGGCGGCGGSGGCGCGCTCGGGAGCGGGATCTAAACAAGATATACACGGGATGTCAAAGCTTGGCTGCGCACGTCTCAGCCAATCATTCCCAAATAAATTAACCATGGCACTGCCTAATAGGATCCACCTGCTTTCCCGCCCGCGCCGCGCCAGCCCCTACCTGAGCCCCCCCTTTGATGAAATGTCAAAAGCCTGCCTGGTGCCCGCGCGCCGCACCGAAGGCGGATAACGGGAAGGTTCCTCCTGTGACTCCATAAAACCGAAATAAATTCCACTGGCATCTTGTAAATTTTTATTTTCCACAATGACTGCGGGCCCCATCTGCGACCCAGCTGTTATTAGAAGGGAAAGCGTTGGCCCTTCTGCATTACAAAACAGCCTAGAACAGTAATTGCCAGTGGAAGAGATTAAGTGTAGACACTAAAAATGTTTACTCGCAATGAATATGCATAACGATGGGTAGGAAACAGCCCTGGAAGATTAAAAAGAGAGAAGGGTTTGTTTACAAGGCTGGGAAAAAAAAAAAAAAAGAGGGGAATGTCAGTTGGCCCCAAGCCTGAAATAGGAACGAAAAACCTTTGGGCAAGGCATTAGGGAGAAAAACAGATGGTTTGTGAACCTTTTATTAGATAGAAAAATCATTAATCAAGCCCAGGCTGGAAATGGCAGGGTTTTGGGTAGTTCATAGCCGAGTTTATTTCTTCTTAAAGCGACAGCGCGGCGCTCCCGGCGCTCCCAGCCTGATCCGGCGGCACCGGGAGCACATCCCGCTCCAGGTCCGTGCTCCCAGCGAGCCGGCGTGCCGAGGAAATCCCTCAGTAGGGTTTCACATTTCAGCACCTGTTTCGCCCCGCTCGGAAAAAAAAAAAAGAAAGGGGAGGAGAAGGARGGGGGGGAAGCGCAGCCTGGGTGATTTTTTTCATGGTTGTTCCGACTCGGCGCTGGAAGAGGGGGGAGAAATTTAGGGAACGCGACATTCCGCAGGCAGCCTCGGGAATAAAAAGGCGTTCGGCGGGCTCGGGGGGATGCCTCCCCATCCCCAAACAGCTCYTGCTCCCCTTGATTTCGGTGCCGAAAGGCTAAAAATGATGGATTTTGCTGCGTGGAAAGAACGTGGAGCCGCACAGAAAGGGGGGACGCRGTCTGGTCACTCCCTCTCCTGGAGGGGGGGTCCTGTGCCGTAGGATGTCACCGTTCCATGCTGGAATACGGGGCTTTGTTCGCTTGGTTCTCTCCTTCCCAGTTCCTCGGCAGCCTCCGAGCAGGGAATTTCTCYGGCATTCATTGCTCAAGGCACATCAGGCTCCGAGTCCCCCCAGTCCCTCGGTGTCCTCAAGTGTTGCCTCAAGTGCCACCATCCCGGAGGATCCGTCTTCCCGCCTGTGCCGGGGAGCGGGATGAGCCCCGAGCTGCCATTCCRTGTTCCCACTGCACCCCTGAACATCCGTGGGGGATAACGAGGGGCTCCGTGTGTGTGTGGGCAGGGAGACTCCCCAAGCTCCGGGTGTGTCTCAAGGTGTGGAGTCATCTCGGGATGTCACCTCCCTGTGCTGGGATTGCAGCCTGAGGATGGGGATTGGGATAACAGCGTGGGGTGATGCTCAGGGAAGGGAACATGGGACACAGGGACATGGGACAGAGGGACACGTCCCCGAGGTGGACCAAGGTGGCAGTGTTGGATCAGCAGATGGACACCTGGAGTCCATCCAGCCCTGTCCCTGAGCTGTCCTCATCCCACTGAGCATCCCAGGTGTCCCCGAGCAAGTGGGATCAGTGTCCTCAAGTGCATCCCATGTCCTTGGGATGATGTCACCTTCAGCATGGCATTCCAGGGAGAATAATTCCTAATTTGTGGGGGTTTATAGATCAATCGTTAGGACTGACAGGGGGTGAATTAAAACCAGTTTTTAACTGGTTTGAATACCTTGGATTGGGAGCAGTGTCAGAATCCCAGTTTTCAGTGGTTTTATAAATGTGGGATAAATACGCAGATTCCCRTAGAATTACCTGGGATTTGTATTTACAGCCCCGAGATCACAATTTGGTCTGGGAGTGGTTGAGCAATCCAAAAATGTCAAGCTGGAAAGCTCTATCAAAACATGGAAGTCAATAAGACAACATTAGGAATGAGCCACAACATTTTTAACGGCAAACTCAGGCTCCGAAATCAAGCCAAAATCCTCCTTTTGGGAATAAAAGGGAACGGTTTCTTCCTCCAATGTCTTTTGTACCACAGAGGAGCTGCCCACACATTTCCTAATTCTCCGACTAATAGCTGGGAGATGAACTTCCTAAAACATATGAGCTCCATCAGAGCCGAGGGAGGGAGGGAAAAGGGAGGGAAAAGGGAGGGGAAGGGGGAGCAGGGAGCGGGGGGAAGTACAAACTGATCTTTGTAAGAAAGAGTAGCTGGGTTTGCAAGCCTTGCATATGTTACAGCACATCATTAATAACAGTGATCAAAAGCACGGGAACATCTCGGCAGCTGCAGCGAATTATTGGAGAAATTGGAATTTTCAAATGAGCTCACAGTTCAGGAAAAAAAAAGAGGGGAGGGGGTAGAAAGGAGGGGAAAAAAAGGAAGAAAAAAAAAACCCCAAGGGCACTGTGCGCTGGGGTCAGGTCACTCTGCAGAGCCACGGGATAATCCCAAAAGATGTGGAAAGGGAAAACAAATTCTGGGCAGTATTTAGGAAAAATGAGGGGGGGGRAACCCAAATCTACTTAGAGCAGTGTGGAGGGACACTGGATGGAGTGGACTGGGAATTGTGTGAGTATGACTGGCACTGGAGCTTTTCCATGCGTGGAGACCTTAGCGAGTGGGGCTGGGAAGAGCTCGGACCCGCCTGGGTTTGGGAAATGTGGGGATCTGACTCACCCAGCGGGATCAGTCTTGGAAGTGTCCAAAGCCAGGTTGGACAGCACTTGGAGCAACCTGGTCTGGTTGAAGGTGTCCCTGCCCGTGGTTGGAATGGGATGATTGTAAGGTCCCTTCCCACCCAAACCATTCCCTGATTCCATGCCGGAGGTGTCACGCCACAGCCGGCTCCGGCCTCACTCCCTGTCCTCCAGCTCCCAGAAGGCAGCTGAGTGCTTCCAGGAGATCGGAGGGAAAGGGCTGCTCATCCCTCCAGGGATAAATTGCTCTTCCTCTGATCCAAATTGGTGCGCATCCATGGATTTTATATCCCCCGGGTGAAGGAGGAGTGGGAAGGCTGCTGTGGCTCAGGAACATCCACCACAATGGCTGTTTTATAATGGTGTTGCGCAAAGGCCGGAGCCCGGCCAAGCTCGGCCCTCCTGCCGGAAAAATTCCAGCCAGGACGAGATAAAGCCTTCCTGGGAAGCCGTGCATCCCGGGAGCGGCTCAGCACCCCTGGGACCACCGAGTCCAACAATTCCACGGCGCTGCCAAGGCCACCCATGTCCCCAGGTGCCCCTGCCAGGCTTGGACRCTGCACCACCTGTGCCAGGGCGGGACAACCCTTTCCTCGGAGAAATCRTTCCTAATATCCAACCTAAAGCTGACAAGGGCTCCCTTCAGGGCCCGATCCCACTGGCTYCCGGCAGCCTTTGGAATTAATTGGCCGCTTTGCCCAKGGGTGGGAATGGCTGTGGAGAGAGCAGCTCCCAGCGGGAGCCGAAGGTGACGCGAGGARCCTCTTTAAAGATGGAGGTTTGATCTCGAAATTAAAGCCTTGCTCCCAAACGCCTTCCCGAGCCCCCTCCCTTTCTTCCCGAGCCATGTTTTTCTAATTCCGAGCAGCTCCGAAGGCTCCGGTTACACATCTGCCTCCCGCGTGCGATGTCGCAGCAGTAAAAGTACAGGTGTTCGGGCTTTAAAGGAGCCATTTCCAAGAGAAACTCCGGCTGGGCCTTCCGCTGTTTTTCCCAGCTGGCCCCGTTCCCGGTGTTGCTCGCGTTGCCGGCGCGGCGGCGCGAGGGTTAAACGGCGGAGAAGGGCCGCTCGTGCCTTCCGTGCTCTCCCATCTGCTGGGAACCCTGAAACCCATTTGGAAATGAATTTTTTACTCGGAACGCGCGCTGCCGCATCCCGCCCTCCCCGCATCCCGCACAGACAGCTTGCGCCGCCGCTCCCACATGTCTCCAGCGGCGGGCTCGGCTCCGGCTGATTGGAAAGGCAGGAGAATGGGATCATTAAGTATGTATGGCCATCCTGCCCGCGTGCGCTCTTCCCGCACTTTATTCCATAATTATCATCGCATTAGGTTGGTAAATAATGTTGACACATGGCTCCCGAACAGCTGGAGAGTGTCCGTCTGACACCCGCGCCATCCCGGCTTCAGCTCCTCGGAAAAGCAGGACGCGCCAAGCCGCCGGGATGCCGTGCGGGATCCCTGGCGCGGAGGGGGAATCTCTCCTTTCCCAGAAAATGCCCTCCGATAATCCATGGCTGTGATCTGGGAGCGGGGCAAGGCGCTCGTTAATCATACAAGTGCCGAGCACTGATTTGCAGATTAATCTAATTAGACCTCATTTGTTTCAGGTGAAAGCCACTTTATTCCCAGCTCTATTCCCAGCTCTATTCCCGGCTCTATTCCCGGCCGCTGCCCAGCCCGGCACACGCGGCTCCGTGTAGGAGTCAGGATCAATTACGGGATTGACTTTGCGGAGCGCGCGCCGCTCCCGTCGAGGCTCTGTCAACACTCCCGTTACAAATTCAGACCCTGCTTTTACAGGATTTATTCCTCAGCCAGAACATTGGGATGGCTCCTGGCAGCCGGGATCTAAGCCTGGGATCGCCGGGTGTTTAGGAAAACCACTCAAACTCTTTAGAATCCTCCCGGGAGAGGGCAGGGAAGGGGTGAATCCGGTGGGTCGGAGCTTTGAAGAGAGCCTTTGTTTTAGGAATTCTGGTGAATTAATTTCTGGAATTAAGGCTTTGTGGTGGATGGAAAAGGCAAAATGACCAATTCCTGCCACGGGGACCYGGAGCTGCTCCTTCTTCCTCAGTGTCCCAGCAGGACAGTGGGAAATGGCTCCATGCTCCCCCAAGTGGGAATTTCAACCCTTCCAAAGCCCAGTTCCCCCTTCCCACCGCAGGGGTGACCCTGTCTTTCCCCAAAAGCATCCCTCTGGGATTAGGGACATCCCTGGGAATACCACCGTCCCACGGGATTGCAGCACAGGCCTCATTAAACTCCATTACCAAGACTTTTGTTATTCATTCCGGAGGAAATAAAAAGGGAAAAAGGAGACAAATTATGCTTCCCAATGAATAATTTGTACTTTTAGCCAGAAATTGCCCTTTTAGTCCAACAGCTGGATCCTCTGGAATAACCACTGGATTAGAGGACAAACCTGGGCGTTTAACTGACAAGGCAAAAAATGCTAATCCTGCTTGTGGGATATGGAGAGAAAAAATCCTGCTGGGAAAAAACCCCCAGCTTCCGCTTGCTTTTCCTCAGCATGGAGGTAAATCCAAGGGAATGGGAATATTGCRAGGCCCATAATCTTATTTACATTCGGAGCATGACTCCAGCTCCCAGAACATTGCAGACATCTGTCAGACAAACAGACACGGCTCCGCACAGATATTTCAACTGCTCTTCCCTTAAAAGCTGGGAAGCTGTTTGGGGATTTTGGCAGGATAGCTGGGATCTGACATGTCTTTTTTTCCGGCTCTTTTTCCCATTTGTTCTTTTTTTTTTTTTTYCCCCCGGAGCAGATGATTTCTTTGGCTTCCTACGAGCAAGCTGAAGGAATTGGGTTTACTGGGGTATTTGCTAGGAAAATGGAAGTGGCCTGAGCTAATTTGTCAGGAATTTTCTCTTGGAAGGCTCTCCTCTGCCCATGCCGTGCACCTTCAGGTATATTTTAAGGCATTTCCTCCCTTAAAAATGAAAATAACCTGACACAGGTCACTTATGTGGCGGAACACAAACCAGCTGTAGGTGTTCCTGTTTAATCTGAGGGACAAATGCAGGATTTCAGGGATAAAACTGCCTTTCCAGGGCACCTCTCCTACCCCAGCCATCCCAAACAGAGCTGCTTCGGCACGTGCAGCATTCCCTGTGTGCTGGAGGGACGCTCGGGAGCATTGGGATTGTGTGGAGCAAACGGGAGGGATGTGGCTTCCCTGCTTTTGGGCTGCTGGACATCTAAGTAGGAATTTCAGGACCCCACTTGGTTGGGATTAGCAGGGATCAGGGAGCACCAGAGCTCTTTGTCCTGCTCCCAGCTCCTTATTCCCGCTCCCTGGAGCACCTTCACAGGAAGATTTGGAGCACAGCCCACCAGCAGGGACTCCGCTTCCCAGGGACTTTGGGATACTCTGATGGCCACGGAGGAGGTCCTGCTTCCTATGAGGTGCAATCCATGGCAGCACATGCTGGATTCCAGGTGGGTTGGGCAGCATTGCTCCCGGACAGATCCACGGGCCAGGATCCTGGGTCAGTGAGCTAAAGATAATCAGCATTTCCTAAAGATAATCCGCATTTCCTAAAGATAACCGGGATGGTGCCGCTCTCGTTCCCGAGCTTCGCTCCCAGCCTGTTTTCAGCTGCTCCACACAATATTGCTGCATAATTTGGAGTGTCTTTGGAGTGTCTCCTCTCCGGTTTTTTGGATGCGAGACTTAGCAACAGGGAAAGGTGCTAAAGAGAGACAAAACTTGTGTGGGTGGCTGGAGATTAGCCATTTGGAATTCTCTCCTTTGCTTTGTGCCACAAGCTGTTTGCCTCTTCCCACTCCAAATCCGTCCTCGGATGCGGTGCCGGCGCCTCGGCGTTCCGTGCCCGTGATCCCGTCGTCCGTGCTCCCGCCCGCCGAAGCCGGCGCGGCCTCGCTGTCCCCATTCCAGCCTTCTCCGGTGCCTGTGGGACATCCTGGTTTCCCACGGGATGGCAGCTGGCACATCCCCATGYGGCCACATCGGGTCGTGCCCTGGGAGCAGTTCTCTCCCAGGGATGGAATCGTGGGATTGTTAATGCTGGAAAAGACCTTGAGGATACACGTGTCCTCGAGTTTTTGAACACTTCCAGGGATGAGGACGCCACTGCCCTAAAATCCAACCTAAACCTCCCCTGGTGCAACTCGAGGCCTTTCCCTCTGTTCCYGTTCCTCCTGTTCTCTCCTTACGGTGCTCCCACGGGAGCCACCACCCAAATCCAGATCAACACCGTGTCCCACACCTCTCAAATTCCCGTTTTCCACCCGCTTCCCTCATTGGTATGAAACCCGGAGCTCCTCGCGTTAAGCGCCGTTAAATATTCCCTTCATTCCCAAAGCCAAATATGACTGGAAACGCAACCAAACAGGGAGTGTATGGAAATCATGGATTCACAATATTGAAATTCCAGCTCGCCTCCAATTAGCCAGCTTCCCAATATTTGAACAGAGGACCATTTTAATGCAATTACCACCGCGTTTTCGGCATCGGAATTCTGTGCATAATTAGCTCCCTATTAAAGTATTTATGGAGCCCTTTTTTCCGTGCGAACCAGCGAAAGCCGGAGCATTTTATTCCTTACTGTTACAATAATTAACTATGCAAGTAGAACAGCATATTAATAGAGGATAATTTGTTTACATTGAAAGGAAAATTGTGTTAGATTAGCATAGCAAAAGACTATTTCCATATCCAGGCAGGAATGTTCGGGCCTAATAGCAATTTCCAGCGTAGTTAAGGAATATTATTAATAAAGTAATACAGTGTAATTCCCTCTGCCCCCGCCATATTTCACAATGTCCTTAATTACGGCTAATTCCGGCGGGACTCATTGGGGGGTTATTAAGCCGGAGACACGGGAATCTTAAATACAACCTTTGGTAATGAGGAAGCTGCAAAGTTCCTGGGAATCGGGGAGTGTGGAGAGCAGAGGGATGGCGGGAAAGGACGGGTGGCCGAGCYGTTGGGAGAATCCCGGGAAGAAAAGCGATTGGAGCGGGATGGGACTGACAAACTCCCTCTGGGGATGGTGATGCCTGCACCTCATTCCTGGTTAAGTGTCCGAGGTCAGGTTGGAYGGGGCTTGGAGCAAGCTGGGATGGTGGAAGGTGTCCCTGCCCAGGGATGGGATAACTGTAATAATGATCCATCCAAATATCTATAATAGTGATCCATCCGAAGTAATTCCTTTCAGGAAGCTAAAAATTTGCCAGAGGGTGGGGAGAAGTGTTTGTTTCCATCTGGGCCTGGAGAGCCCACTGGAAAACACAGCTCTGCCATGGTTTGCTCCACCCAAAGCTTGCAAAAGCAAGGAAAAAAGGGAATTCAGAGCTGGAGCAAGAGGGAATTGAGAGCTGGAGCTCCCCCCCCGCAGATGGTTAATATTCATATGGAACTGGCAGCRGATCCCAATGCCAAGCTCCGGAGCATCCGCTTGGAGCAGCTGAGCCATGAACCCGACGGGCTCYGCAGAAGGATCGCAGGCTGTACCCGGAGCTGGCAGCCTCCGCCCCAGCCCCTTCCAACGGCGCAGAGCCCCGGGAAAATGGGAAAAGGCTCCACCGGAGCCAGCCGGGGAGCGGCTCCCGGAGCAGTGGCCGGGGGAAGTGGGAAAATGAGGACGCTGGGAGAGCCTCGATCCATCTGATTCCATGTTTTGGATGCAGGGATAGGATAAAGGGGAATGGCCTKAAGCTGAAAAAGCCAGGAATTCTTTCCCAGTACCCAATGTAAAGCTGTCCTCTGCCAGCTTAAATCCATTCCCCTTGTCCTATCCCTCCATCCTCCTTCCCACTTTCCCAAATCAACAGCTCTTCCCCCTCCAGAATTCCATGGCGAATTTCTTTCCTTCCTCTCTTTTGCTTGTGCCTGATCTCTGGGAATGAGCAAGGTGTTCCTGCAGTGCAATTTTTTTGGGAAGAGCTTGGTGCCAGTTTCTGTCTGGCACGACACAGCACAGGCTGTTGGGAACTCGGAAGAAGGAGGCTGGATGTGGGATGCAAGTGTTTCCATCCTGGAACAGCATGGATTCGAATGATTCCTATGGGGAGAGAAATAGTGGAAGGCCTTGGAAGGTTGGCTTTTTATTGGGATTATGTTATTATCCGTTATCCATGCTCAGCATCCCATCAAACGCCACCATCCACAGGAATCCTCCTGGATTTCATCCTGTTCAATTCCACAGATCCCTCATAACCTGGACCCAGAGGGCTGAGGGGCTGGGAAGTTGTTCCCATATTCCCAACAGCATTTTCAAATCCTTTCCCTGCTTCCTCCACTGCTGCTGGGAGTATTTGTGGATGCAGCATTACAAGTGGGGGGGTTTTTCCCCACTTTTCCAAGGGATGTTTCAAGATCCCTCCCGATGCCTCTTGGCAGCGGCACTTCCCAAATGCCATTTTCCAGCGCCTCAGGAAGAGCAGCCGTGCCGACTGTCACGTGGCAGTGAGTGGCCGGCAGCAGCTCTCCATCCCAACAGCTTTTATTCCCAAAACTATCAATCCGTAATTAATGTGAAGGTTGGAATCACTTATCCCAAATCCCAGCCCRGTTCCCATCCCAGCTCCCCTTCGGACGTGCCGATCTCCTCCAACAGCAACAATAAAGCCTCTGTTTCCTTTCAGGATATTTGTCATCTTTTGATCCGATGCCAGGAAAACATGGAATTCTGGGAGAYGCAACCACTCTCCGCAGCAAGTGCCTATCAAGTGGATTCCAGAAAGATGGCACAGGGAATGTGACAGGGAAGGAAGTTCTGCTCGCTGTGGAAAAACAGGTAAATAAACTTCCAGCAGGAGCAGCTTCAGCAGCTCAGGAATTTCCTTCCAGTCCCTCTTGCARGAATTTTGAATGGAATGAAGGCTGTAAAAGTGGGATAAAAGGGCATTTCAAAGGGATAATGCCATGGAAAATRTAGGATCACTATCAAGAAATTCCACTGCGTTGCACTCTGGCCCCAGAGGATGGTGCCCARCTCTCCCAGCACAATTCCCAGTTTTTCTCAGCAGAATTCCCTGTTGATGGCCAGGTTGGGAATCATTATTTTTAAACCACTCCYCTGAATAAAAGTGCTCCTTTCCCTCCCTACAAGGGAAGATTCCYACGTGAAATCCCTGCCATTGCATCCCAAGCAAAGGCACCCACTCCATGCCATGTGTCCTTGGAGAGGCTCCCAGAATTCCCTGTCTGGGAACAGAGCTGAGCACCTGAGCAGAGGGAGATCTCCTGTGTCCTTTGAGTTATTCCTGCCTCCAACAGCTTCATCCCTTGGCTTTAGGAATCCCAATGCTGAGAATTACTTGGGATCTAGCTCATTAGAGGTGTTAAAGGCCAGGTGGGAATTTTAGTCTGGCAGGGAAGTAACCCCACCCTTGGACAGGGATAATCCCTGTTCCTACCTTGGACAGTGGGAAGCTGCAGCCCAACCTCTCCTTGCCATGAATTCCCTGGAGCTGCCCCCAAGATGGGAATACAGCCACCGAAATAACCCCGGGAAAATGAGATACTAAACTAAAATATCCAAGAATTCTTGGAAAGCTTTTTCTCCCGGGCCAGGCAGAGGAAAACAAAGTCAGCAGCAGCTGTAAATCCTGGGGAAGCCATAAATTAAAATTAAGGAGTTCCAATATGATCTGAAATCATTTAATCCGGGTGATGGATGTCCCTTCTCCCACACCATCATTTACGGACGCTCCCGTTTATTGCTCCGTGGACTTTTTTAATTACTCCATTCCCAACATTCAATTACCGACCCCAGCAGATATTCCAGGCAATGGAATTGTAAATAAAAAGACACCCAATTAATAATGTGCTTAGTCCAGCAAGGCTAAATCAAACCTGGAAATTTGCTCCAGGGAGGAAAACTCCYGGGGAAGATCCTGTGGATCCCAGGTGGTGCTGGGATGGCTGGACACACCCCACTCCCAACCCCAGGCCCTCACTGGGGTTACTGGTTGTGGGTTTATACTGGAAAAAATTATTAGGGAGGACAGGCAAGGTGGGAAGCAGGTGTCCACTTAAATCCAGGCATGTTTCATCCCAAATGTTTGGTTTTTTCTCCTCGTTCTGTCAACAAACTTTGCCATAATTGAAAACTCAGGAATGTTGTTCCACAAATGTTCCTGCTTGTAAATGATATTTATTTGGCCTCTCTGGAAATATACACCCGGAGGCAGGAGATGGATAAACCTCGTGACATAGGATGTGAATCCAAAAGAAAACCTGGATATAGTGATTTAAAATGGGAATAATGGATTTTTCCATAGCTGTACTCCCACAAAGGGCTGAGTTTAATATCAACCCCAAATTCCTGGAGGCTGCCACACGAGAGGGATTTGGGCAAACTTGGAAGCACAAAAAATGGGAATTTTTGCTTGGCAGAACCAGGACAGGGAGTGTTTCCTCCCAGCCTGGCTTTGYCATTCCCACTCTTTAAAGGGATTTTTTCTTCTTCCCAATTCCAACCTTATTCCTGAGGGACAAACCTGACCAGMGAAGGGGCTGCAGGATGATTTTCCRGGCTGAGACCTCAGGGATTGATAACATCCATTCCCTCCAGTGCTCATCCGTGTGCCCAAATCCCTGAATTCCCAGTGCAGCTGGATGGGAGGGTGCCCATCAGGGCAGCGTGGGTGCCTTTCCATCCTTCCCTTTTATTAACGGGAGTCATGTGGCTGAATCCCAGCGCGATTCCCACCGCAGCCCCATCTGGTCCCGAGGATTCGGGAACGCCGTGTGGCGGAAGGTGCRGAGCGGCTTCATTAGGATCTGAACTTCATTAACAGTTCCTAACTAATAGATGTCATTAAGCCAACYCTGCTCCAAAAGGGGGATGACACCGGGACCCTGCCAGGGAAAACATATGGAGCCGGATCCGGCACAGTCAGCAAAGAGGCGGCGGCAGCTCCCGCTCGGACATCCGAGATGGATGGAGCTGGAGAGAGGAGCGAGCCCGGCTGAAGGGCACCTTCCGGAGGCGCTCCAGCTGGAGCCGCTTGGAAGGACAAGGGAAGGGCCTGCAGGAAGGCTGGGGGGTCCAGTCCCGCTCCCGGAATGCTTTAGGTTGGAAGGGATCTTAAGGATTGTCTCATCCCACTCCCTGCCATGGGCGGGGACACCTTCCACTCCCTCTGACCCGGCCTTGGACATTCCCAGGGATGCGGCAGCCACAGCTGCTCTGGGAATTCCGTTCCAGGGCGTCCCCACCCTCACAACCAGGAATTCCTTCCCAAGATCCCATCTRGCAGTGGGAAGCCATTGCTGCTTGTCCTGGCCCTCCATGCCTTGTCCCAAGTGCCTCTCCAGCTCTCCTGGAGCTCCTTTAGGYGCTGGAAGGGGCTCTGAGGTCTCCCTGGAGCCTTTCCTTCTCCAGGCTGAGCAATCCCAGCATTCCCAGCCTGTCTCCATCTTCCAGCCCTCGAAGCATCTCCATGGCCTACTCCAGATTCACTCCAAGCTCCTCCTGCCCTGGATCCCCTGATTTAATCCCAAAATTTCAAGCAGAATCTCTTCCCTTGCGTTTTGCATCCCATAAACCCAAGTACTTCCAAGGAAAAGACTCAGCCAAAGTGASTTTGGAACAAGAGTTCCAGGGTGGCTGAGGGTGGCCGGGGGGGGTTATGGCAGCATTTTCCTTGTGTTTCCATAAAAACCATTCCAGATGGTGCTTTGGAGGAATTTGCACCCGGAGCAGATGCAGGCAGGATAGTCTGGACTTGTTTTGCAGGATAGAGGGAATAAAAAAACCCCAAWCCCTCCAAATGAAGGATTTCATGATAAAAAGTGAAATTCTAAAGGTGCTGCCTGGCTGGAAAAAAGGTACTAGAGTTTATTTACCCTGGAAAAGGAGGAATTAGTGCAGGTCAATCCCTGTGCCAGGCCGGGAGTGAGGGATGAGGGGAAATAGAGACAAGAGGGATTTATTCTGCAATGAAAATCACTTAATTACTGCAAATGTTAAAGAGGCACTTTTCTGGCATTTCAAGGAGATTTTCCCCCYGATTGTCCACTCGGAATTCCCCCTCCTTCGGCAGCAGGTAAATGTCAGCCCTAAATTAAAGTTAACTGGGATCTGCTCCACCTTGGAAAAAAAAAGATTTAATTAGAATCAATAAAACCCCTTTTATTGGAGTTTTCCAAACACACGGAACCTGAAACCTGCCAAGGCTTTCACAGGTCGGGGTCAAAGGGGAGCACCTGGATGAGGAACCCCGGGAATGCCGGCACCCTGCACCTCTCCCCGGGAGCRGGAGCAGCGCCTGGGCGGGATGAAATCCATAAATCCCGTTGATTTAGCCCAGATGAGCGCCGCATCCCTGCTCCTTTGGTCTTGCTGGGGGTTTTTGGATGGGCTCCATCCGAGCTGGGTGGTAAAAAGGCTCCCTCGCGCTCCCAATTCCACCCCTATTTTTAACTTGGAAGSGATGAACAGCCCTGGGATTCCCAAATATATTAATGATCAAGGCTTTGCTCGAACGCTCTGCCCCCTCATCCCTGCAAATGCTCCAGGATGAGGCTTGGGSAAGCTGTTCCTGCCCACCGGGGACGGTCCGAAGGCCCCTCCCGACCCTCCCCATCCCAGGATTTGACGATTCCGGGACGCTGCGGCTCGGCAGCTTGTTCCCATTTCCAGTTTAATTTCCCTGAGCCGCACGAGTCCCGTGCTCCCAATCAGCGCCGCGTGGCAGCGATGATTTTCGAGGCCTTTTTTCCAGTGCGTGCGCTCGGATCGAGCTGGAAAATGCATTCCATATCCCCCGACTCCCGAAAATAGAGACAAAACGCTCGGCGGCGTCAGATTGCTTGGAATTAGGTTTAATTTGATTAGGAATCTCCCAGCAGGCTCCCCGAGTACACAGAGCTTAGGAGTAATTAATGCCGTGATCAATTAGATCGGAATTGTTCGGCCATCGCCGAGCGCTACCACGGGCTCTGATTTCCGAGGACTTCTTCCCTTAATCCTCTTGTTCTCCGGCTCTTTAGGAGGAGACACAAAAGCTCCTAAATCRGGACAACGCGATATTGCGCATCCGGGAAAAATCCCGCCGCGGATTAGGGAGAATCCCGGGAGGGAGATTCTCCTGCGGCGCAGCGCGGGGGCGGGAGCGGATCCCGAATTCCTCCCAAAAGGAGCTGCATCCCTTCACAACCCCACTGGAACGGCTCCTCCGCTCCTAATTAATTATCTGGCCCCATCCCTGTGGGATTCTGGAGTATTGGAGTCAAACTTAATTAATTTCCTGTGTTTGAATCATAATTCTTTTAATTTTCAATTAAATTCCCATTTTCAGGTAGAAATCCATAAATTCGTAACATTTCCCAGTGGCTGGGGCTGGAGTCCAGGAGGGCTTTCCCTGGTGCCACGCGGGGTCCCAGCTCCATGATCCCGCTGATGGCCAGGCTGGATCTGCGCTGGGATCATCCCAAATCCCAGCACCAGGCCCATGCAGCCTGGCCTTGGACACTTCCAGGGATCCAGGGGCAGACACAGCTTATCTGGAAAACCTGTGCCGGGGCCTCACAACCAGGAATTTCTTCCCAGTATCCCACCTAACCCTGCCCTGTGGCAGTGGGAAGCCATTCCCTGTGTCCTGTCCCTCCATCCCTTGTCCCAAGTCCCTCTCCAGCTCTCCTGGAGCCCCTTTAGGCACTGGCAGGGGCTCTGAGGTCTCCCTGGATCCTTCCCTTCTCCAGGTGAGCACCCCCAGCTCTCCCAGCCTGGATCCATAGGAGCAGAGGGGCTCCAGCCCTCGGAGCGTCTCCGTGGCTTCCTCTGGACTGGCTCCAGCTGATCCCACACCACACTCATAGGATGTCCCAAACTGGAAGGAATCCACAAGGACCATCAAATCCAACTCCTGGTCCTGCACCAGACCCCCCAAATTCTCACCCTGTCCCTCCTGGCCACTTGAATAACTTGGGAGCTGATTTATAACTGGGAAAAGAGGATCAATTTGATCCCACCTTTCCATGATTAATTCCATCAGGAAACGATCGCACTATTCCACAGGATTTATTGTGCAAAATTCCCACTTCCAGGCAAGCCAGGAGCGAGAGAAGGGCACCGCAGGAACGCTCATCCCGGATTCACAGATGGAGGAAAGCTACACCTGGACTCCGGTGGGATTTCATCCCATGACCCTGGAAGGTGTGAGGAGCCAAGGGCAGGAGCCAAGGTAAGAACGCACGGCAAGGTGGGAATTGTCTTCCGGTGTATTACACGAGAAATCCGTAAATAATTCATGGGAATTTATTATTCCATGAGTAATTCCGACCCAGGCCAAAAGCAGGCGGCTGAAGCCCAGAGGAATTTCCCTCCCAACCGCTACACGTGTCAGGCTGGAGCCGAGGGATGAATATTTTAAGGACAACGACTTCTTTTTCCCATTTTTCCCTGGATGTGCCACCAGAACTAACCCAACACTTTGGGAGGCAGGAAAACACTTGCTCCCACCTGGAAAAAAATGTCCCAATGCGTTGAAAATTCCTCAGGAAATGGGATTTCCTCACTTCTTCCTATTTTTGGGGGCTCTGCTCTGCTTTTCAAAATTCCCTCTCTGATGTTTTATATTTCCTGAGCTGATATCCCGGATTATCGATCCTGGGAAYGCTTCCCTCCATCCGTGAATTCGCGAACCCAACATGGTGTTTTAGGGAGGGAATTCGGGTGGAATTCACTGTGGAATCAYGGCTAAAGCCGTAAATCTCAGGTTTTCCAATCATTTTGCAATAAGGAAAAGTACTTGGTTCTTGGGGGGATAAAATGTTGGGATGGATAATTGCAAATTTCCTTAATGATTAATAAACAGGATGAAAATAATGAATATTTATCCAATTCCAACATAATCACTGGAAATATGTTGTTCCAAAAATAGAAACAGAATGAAAACATCATTAAAAGCCCCAATCCTTTGAAATTACAAATGAAAACTTTCAWTGCATGTTTGGGTTTCAAAACCTTTTTCCAGGTAATTTCTCCTGGGTCTAGTGGGATTCCCTCCCTTGACAAAATCCGGGTTTTCCTGCGAGGAACCGTTTCGGGAAAAACATTCCCAAGCGGCCCCAGTCCTGACTTTCCAGCTGTGGAAAGGCCTGTGATGTTTTGGGATTGGGCAWTGAGGGGCCGGGGAATGCTGCACTAAAATCAGGGAATTATGGAATGGTGGTGTTGGAAGGGACCTTAAAGCTCATCCATGGRCAGRGACASATTCCACTATCCCAGGYKGCTCCAAGCCCTGTCCAGCCTGGCCTTGGACACTTCCAGGGATGAGRCAGCCTCARCTTCCCTGGAAAACCTGTGCCAGGGCCTCACTACCCTCACAACCAGGAATTCCTTCCCAATATCCCATCTGGCAGTGGGTRGCCATTCCCYGTGTCCTGTCCCTCCATCCCTTGTCCCAAGTCCCTCTCCAGCTCTCTGGAATTGTATCAGGACAATTAGTGGACAATCCAAGTCCTGCTCACACAMAGAGGTGGAATTTTGATAGGATGAGAGGAAACAGCCTCAAGCTGTGCCAGAGAAGGTTGAGCTTGGACATCAGGAGGAATTTCTCCCTGGAAAGGGTTAAACATTGGAATGGGCTGCCCAGGGAGGTGTTGGAGGTGTCCAAGGAATGCATGGATTGCTCTGGTCTGGTTAACAAGGTGGGGATCGGTCCCAGGTCGGACTCAGTGATCCAAGAGGTCTTTTCCAACCTCATTGATCCTCGCATTCCGTGATTCCACGAGGAAGAGCTTCCTCTAATCCCACTCCCGCTTCACTTCCCAGGTAATTCCCTGGGAGGGGGGGCAAAAAAGCCCCTTCCAGGCGCGCCCGGAGCCGCTTTTCCTGATTTTTTTGGTTGCTCCGCACGTCGAGCCATTCCAGCAGGAAATTGCATTTGCATCTTGTGTGGCACAAGCATGTTGTGAATATCATAAAAACACATATGGTCCGAAAGGCTGGGAGAGGAGGCGATAAAAGTGACATTTAGGGAACAGCTTTGGGAAAGGGAAAACATGTTCAGGGAGCTGCTTTTGTGCAGCTCCCCCCCGCGAGCGATTCTGGGCTCTCGCTCGAGGAGCTTTTGCTGCAAACTTCTTAATTTTGTGGCAAACTTCTTAATTTTTTGGGCAAGCTTTGTCTTTAAAAACCGCTTTTTTTCCAAATTTCCTGCATTTTATTTTTTGCAAACTTCCTGAATTTTTTTGCTCCACACTTCCTAAATTTTATTCCGTGCACTTCTTATTTTTTAGACAAATTTCTTCATCTTTTTGGACAAACTTCCTCGTTTTTTACACCTCCCGAAATTGTTCCGTCTAAACCTCTTAATTTTCTTTCCTAATGTCTCCGGGTTTTTTTTTTTCCCAAACTCCCTAATTAATTTTGTACTGACTTCCTAAATAATGTATTAACTTACTCATTTCAAACTTCAGACATTTTCCTTTGCGTTTTGAGCTGGAGTCTCCTGGAAGAAACTCAGGAGCCCACCCAGCCTTTCCCAAGGCTCGCGTTTTCCACGTGTTTTCCGGGTGTGAGGTTGATTTTGATGGAAGTGCCGAGATTTCGTGGCAGTTTTAAGTGCAACTCCTGAATTTGGAATAAACAATAATATTTTGGGATGCTTAGAAATGGGGTTTCAGCGCTTGGACATTGTGGAGGTTGGGTTTGATGGGAATATCCCTGAATTCAGCCTTTTCCTGGCTGTGGAGTTGGAGGAGGATGAGTTGACACCACCCCAGGTTTATGCCAGAATTCTGGAATAGCAGAAGTCCATGGACATCATAAAACATTAACTTTAAACCAGGAAAAATAAATAACTGGGAAAAGATTTTCATTTCATGCCAGGTCAGAGGTCCTGGATGAAAAAGCAGGAAGCCTTTTCCACAAATAAAGCTCCCAATAAAACTGTTCTCTCCAAAGATATTCCTGAATTTTTCCTCTGGCTCAGGTCAGGGTTAACAACTCTGTCTGTCCCCGTGGATCATCCAGCCCGGGATGCTTCTGCAACATCCAGGTACATCCTCATCCCCTCGGATCTGCTTTTTCCAACCCTCTTGGTCCAAGATTCCTGCGAGTCCTTGCTGTGTGCTCCCAGCAGGGAATTCATTCCAATTTTCCAGAGCTGTAAACTGCAACCCTTTTATCTGGAGCCTTTACCAGGCTCTGTGACAGCAGATCCGACGGGAGCGTGCGATGCCATAAATCCTCCCAAAATGTTCCTTGCCACAGAAATTATGGGACTGATTCATGCTCCAAAGGCGGATTTTCAGCTCCTGCCAAGTCGCCATGGCTCCCTTCTGCTTGGAATGATCGGGAGAAGCGTCTACCAAGGGAAGGAGCTCTGCATCACACGAGGAGGAGGAGGAAGAGGAGGAGGAGGAGGAGGAGGAGGAGGGAGCCTTCCAAGCAGCATCAAATTCCTGCTTTTGCAGAGGATTTCACTTCCATGCAGCTGTGGGCTGCACTTCCAACTGCTTCCCAAGAAGCCTGGTTTTAATTCTGCTCGCTGCAAAGGAGTTTCCCTGTTTCCACAGGACTTGTGCCAGTTGGGAATGGGCATCTCTGTCTCCTCCATGTCCCCAGTGTGTCCCCACGCTGGCCCCGCGCAGGAATTCCTGCTGCTCTCCCTGGGGGTGTCCAACCTGGAAAAGAGAAGGCTCCAGGGAGACAGAGCCCCTTCCGGTGCCTACGGGGGCTCCAGGAGGGCTGGCGAGGGACTTTGCTTTCCCTTCGGTTTAACTGGAGTTATTCCAAGTTCCCAGTTACTGCCCCCCATCCCACCCCTCSTGCTTTAGGAATGACCCGGACAAGGTGAATCCCTGTGTTATTCCCATTCCAGTTTGCCCATCCTCCTGCAGACTGGATGCAGGATACCATTCCCCCCCACCCTTCCCTGGCCCCCCGCCGAGCAGCTGGCGCTGCGGAGGGACTTGGAAAAGAGGGAGAGGCGGCAGGGTTTGGGAATTCACAGCCTGACAAAGTTGTGACTTGCAGAAGCGCAAGGTAAAAGAAGGAAGCTCCCTGCCTGCGCCAGCCGCCTTTTCCCGGCAGTTCCCATCCCGGTGTAATTCTTCCCCCTAGTTTCCAGTCATGGAATAGTTGCCATTAAAGCGAGAGCTGCTGCAGAGCCTCGCAGAAGCCGGGCTTAGGGTGGGAAGGAGCTGGAAAAGGACCCGGAGGAGAGGAGGAAAGCTGGAGGATGGGGCAGGGATGCCACAGATGTCCCGGGAGCTACGTGCATCCATCCACCGCTCCGGGRTTCGTTTCCCGGCCGCTCAATGGAGGCAATTGTTGCTTTTCCATAACGGGAATGGGCTCAGCGAACCCCCGCTGAGCGGCCTCTCCCAGCTCCGATCCCTGCTGGCTCCCTGCATCCCTGCGGCATTCCCGGGAGCGCAGCGTCCTGCAGAGCCTCGTGCGGGAGCAGGAGGAAGAGGAGCGGGAAGGGTTCGGAGCTGGGCGACAACTCAGGGGTCGCCTCACCCCTTGGAAAACAACAAGACCTGCAAAGTGAGAAATGGGAAGGAGGGAAGGCCTTCCAGCCTTAGAACCAGTGGCAGGATTTACTCCCTGCTATCCAGAGCCACTCGGAGCCACTTGGATCTGGCACAGCCGACCATGACCCCCCCCCCTCCTTCCAACAATCTTTTCCACTCCACCATTCCCACTTTTTCTTCCACACCTTTTCCAGATGGATATGGGAATCCGCTCCTCCCTGACTTGACACAGGTGTCACATTAGTTGCTGATCACCTGTAATTTTGGGAAGAGTGTTTGTACTGCCAGTGGAAAGCTGTCATTCCCAGTTAATCATTCCAGCAGCCATTGGAGCTGGAGCTTCYATGTCTCCCAGTTAGATTATGATGCTGCTGCTCCCATTAAAACAAACACGRATCAAAAATTCCGTAAACACAGACAATTCCTCCCTTTCTAAAATTCCGGCAGGCACTGAGCTCCCTATCCATCCCTTCCATCGTAATAAACCATCCATGAGAGGGGAATGAGACAGGAAGTGGAATATGAAGCCCCTGTTTTAGCAAATCACCTTCAGTCACCTTCTCCTGAGGAACTTGGGAGCGGGATAAGATGTGGTTTGAAAACTAACATGGATTAAGTGGGAATGAGGAATAGCAAGAGCTGGAGAGGGAGTGACCGTGGCACTACGGACACGAGCGGGAGAATCCCAGCCCATCCCTGCGGCACGGCCGCATCCATTTGTAAAACAGGCCTTCTGTGCTCCTGTTTTTCCAGCTCCGTCGCTCCAAACCGAGCGAAAGATGTTCCCGGCTTAGTGGGATTAAAACACAAAGTCCGGCCCAAATATCCTGGCAGCCACGGCGGCGCTTCCCTAAAACTGCCTGCCGCAGGCAGCGCTGGAATGGAGTTGGGATTTAATGGCAAAACAACCCCACARAACGGAGCTGAAAACACCACAGCAACCCCGAGCCATCATTTCGGATGGATGGACAGGGAAGCTCCCCACGGCACGTGGAGAGGCGGGTGAGGATGGAAGCTCCCATTCCAAGCGGGGAGCGGCAGGATGACCACGGGCAGGAGGAGGATGGAGATCCAGGACTCCAAAGCTGCTGCTTGGCTCTTTCCATGCTCAGCAAGTTCCTGGTGCCTTTTGCTGCTGCTCATAAGCGAAAGTCTCTCGCTTGCTGTTCCAGGATTGGAAATTGGAATCGGAGAAAGAGGAATGGGATGAAAATGAGATGAGGGGAAAAAAAAAAAGAGAGGAATGGGGCTTTGGAAGCCTGTTCAAGTCTCTGATSTCCCGTGGTGTTTGTACTGAGAGGATAAATCTGTGCTCTGTTCCAGGTTTGGGGAGCAGGGAGGGGAATATCCCACCTAAGGCTGGAAAAGATTTCTCCATGGAAAAGGTGCTCAGGCATTGGCAGGGGCTGCCCAGGGAGGTGTTGGAGTCCCTATCCCTGGAGGTGTCCGGGGAAGGCCTGGATGTGGCACTGAGTGCTCTGGGCTGGTGGCAAGGTGGGCATCGGGCACRGGTTGGACTCCATGATCCTGGAGGGCTTTTCCAACTGAAATGACTCCGGGATTCTGGGATCCTCRTGTCCAACCCTCAGCTGAAGAACAAGCCCTGTGTTCAGGCAGTTCGTGTGATCCTTGGGGAACATTCCAATGTTTTCATTGAGGGACTGTGAATTCCTGTTGTTTTGTTTGTTTTGCTCTTTTCCAGAGCAATCTTGTTTTTCCCTGATGTCTCAGGAACTTCTCCTGGCCATCTGCACCATTCCCTTTCCCATTTATCTGCCAAAGCCCTTTGGATTGCTTTAAGCCCAGCAGGACTCTCCTCCAGCAGCCTCACGCTGCAAGCCAGATTTGCCTTATCTTCCTCAGGAAAACCCAGTGGAAGCAGCGCTCCCTGGGATGGCCAGGGCTCGGGAGGGGACGGAAGCGGAGGGAGCCGAGGCTCCATCCCAGCCCGATCCCAACAATGCTCTTTCAGAGGCTCATAATGAAGCCATTGAGAGCAGGGAGTTCTTTGGAAAAATCCCGAGCCGGAGGAATCTGCGCGCGTTGGGGTTGAGTCACGCGTTGGCAGCGGCAGCTCCAGCACAGATTCCTTTTTTTTTTAAGTGCACTTTTCTTTTCCAGATCCAAGGACAAGGGACCTTTATCAGCTTCCACTTCAGCTCCGCCCCRGAATAGCTGCACCCGGCCCAGTCCTGCTGGAGGAAACTTCCAGAAGGTCTTCATTTGGAGACTTGGAGATTCCAGTGGCTGCGCTCTCATCCCAGTTGGAAGTTTGTCCCCAGACCTGCTTATCTCCAGCCTGAAACGATTTGGCTGCAGCTTCCCCCATGGAAGTCAGTGCCTTCCTGCCTGCAGGATTAAGGGATCCGTTCCAACCTCTCCTTTGGCAGGTGTGTAAAAGCCTCTGGTTTCTCCTACCTTTTCCTGTGCTTTTTGTTAAAATAACAGGTTTTCCCTATGGAATTTTGGGGCTTGTGTGCCTCAGAGCTGCTCTGGTGTTGTCCAGTGGAGAACACACCACGTATTCCTTGAGCCTTTCCTTGGCTCCACAATGTCCACACCCAGGTCCTGCCCAGCCTGGATGGACCAGACAGTGGAAAAAAGGTTCCACCCAGAGCACCCTCAGGCATTGGGTGCTCCATGGATCCTGCATCCCACAGTTCCTTGGTGCTCCGGGAGTCCTGCGCTCTCAGGCATAGAGTGGTCCAGGGATCCTGAATCCCACAGCTCCCTGTCTGCGTGGGGCATCTCCCACCCCTAATCCACATCCATCCCCTCCCTCCATCCTGTTTTATCCCACAGACACACAAGCGAGGTCACGATCCCCAGCTCCACGGAAAAGTTCCTTTTCCCGTTTCCCTTGCTTTAGCAAAAATTCGGGAGCCTCCAGAGTGGCGGGCGCTGCCTGGGCACGCCCCCGGCTGGACRTCGAGCAGCAAATCCTCCGCTTCCTGCAAGAGGGAATTCTGGCCACGGAGAAGCTCCGGGATGGGMGTGGGGAGCGTGGGACCTGCCGGGGCATTGTTGTGGAAGCGCTGATGGGATCAGGCACAGATGGGAGACACGGAGCTGTCAGAATGAGCCTGGATTGGGAAATGTTATAATTGGGATGGTAAACAAGTTCACAAGGACCCTATTGAGGCAAGGCATTGCCATGGTAACCGCCCAGAAAAGTCTGGGAATGAGGAAGGGATCGATAAGTGGGGGCAGCGGAGGGAAGGGGCTGGGAGTGCTCCGGGGGTCCCTTCCCGGCGCCGAGGGCTCTGGAATGTGCTCCAGCCTGGCCCCGCTCTCCAGAGAGACACTGCTGATCCAAGCGTTGAGCTTTTTAGGGATAAACACTCCAGGATGGCATCCTGGGCTTTCAGAGCGTGTTGGATGTTTTCTGCCATTTGACAAACCATTGGAAAATCCTGGTTTTGCAGCAGGGTCCTTCTCCATCAGTCCCGAGGCTCCACTTCCCGGTCCGAGCAGGACTTGATCTCTCTGGCACATCCCAAATGCAGCCAGGGCGGGATGAGGCCTCACATTCCCAGGAAGTGCTCAGGTCTCCAAGGTTTCCAGAGCTCCAGGAGCACTCGGACAACACTCTCAGTAGTAAAACCAATCTTAGCAAGTTCTTTACTCCCAAATAGTATTTTTAAAGCCTTATTTTATTAATCRGTCTTTAATAGGATAATGCTCCACATTCCAAGATGGATGCAGCAATTTTCCTCACTCTAATAAAMTGATAAAATGAATTTATAGGCAAAAAGAAATGTTAAGGGCCCGGGGGCACTGCAAGCCTCCGAACAAATCTTTTTTAAGTGGCAGGGCTGCAGCCCGGGCCAAGGGACACCAGAAGGAGCTGGCCATCTTCAGATAATCGGGGATTGAGTTTGGAATCTGAGCTGAGGTGGGCCTGGGCTGCCTTCCTTCCGGTGCTAAATGAGGGGGAAAATAGGATTTTGTTCTCTGGGGTTCCTTCAGACAGCAAAGGTTTGCTTGGGAAGCAAACCCYGAGTTTGAAAATAGAATGCCAGGATCATTCCAGTTGGAAAAGAGCTCCAGGATCATGGAGTCCAACCTGTGCCCCATCCCCACCTTGTCAGCAGCCCAGAGCACCGAGTGCCACATCCRGGCATTCCTTGGACACCTCCAGGGATAGGGACTCCAAACCCCCTGGGCAGCCCCTGCCAATGCCTGAGCACCCTTCCCACATCCTCAATAGCACTTCTGCTTCCCCCATGGAGTTCTGTTCCATTACCCGACATTCCCAGCTAAAAAAAAATGTTTTAGGAGCTTCTTGAAACCTTATGGAAGTGTCCAAATCCTGCCTTTATTTRGTGACACCAAGGAAAGCAGAGCCTGACTCCCAGGAGTGCTGGAACAGCCCCAGGGCTCATCAGTGCTCCCAGATTTCTCACCCTCTGGGATGAGATGTCTCYCGGGACTTACACAGCTTATTTGGGAAGAGGCCCTTGAAATCCATCTGCTTTCTTCCTGGAAATCAGTGGATTTGAAGTGGGGAGGYTGGACTTTTCCAGAAGTGGAGGGAACACATGTGGGCACGTTGCTCTTTAGCCAAGCGCTGCGAGCCCAGATTTTTCCATCCCTCTCCGAGCTGCACGACAGCACTATCCATCATTTTTCCAGTSTCTGCAATCCCTTCCAATCCCAATGAATTGCTGGGAAAGATCTTTGATAATAACCAGCCACTAAGACCTGGGAGACTTCATTTATTCCGGCATAATCCACACATTACCCGACTTGTGCGGGACCATATGGAGCGCTCTCCGTTGAATTTGGTGGAGTTACTGGGGTGAAACAAGGAGGAATTTTGTTCCTCRTCCTCTTCAATTATGCCACGGATTGGATCGTGCAGCAAACTCCAAGAGCTCATCTGGGCACAGCAATCAGCCCTGAGGAGCCATCGCTGAGCTCGGCCGTGCCAAGAAACACTCGGTGYGAAAACTCCGGCGGGAGCCGATCCCCGGAGCTGGGAATGGGAATAGACCYCTCACACCTGTGGTGGGATAGAGGGGCAAAATGACATTTTCCCTCTGGATTTTACATTTTGCCATCATTTACCTGGGCAATTGAGAAACCTGGTCTTGCCTAGTGCCCAGAATTCCTATGGAGAGGAATTCTTTTCAATCCTGGCATCACTTAGGTCTCAGCAGTGACCAGGATGGAACCGTAATGGTCCCAGTGCCCCGATGGGGTCACAGAGTTGTGGAATCATGGAATAGGTTTGGGATGGGAGGGATCTTAAAGCTCATGGAGTTCCATGGGCAGGGACACCTTCYGCTATTCCAGGTTGCTCCAAGCTCCGTCCAACCTGGRTTTGGACACTTCCRGGGRTGGCCAACCCACATCCAAACATCGGGGCCTRTATTAACCCTTCCCCAAAATCTYCTGGAGAAATAGACTCCAGCTGAACAAAAATCCCCTTTTTGGTGCACGAGGGCTAATGGAACATGACATTTATTATTCCAAAGAGGTGGCAAAGGAATCAAGACATTGATTCCATGTGAACAGGCAGAACGCGATCCCTGCTCCCGCCTCTCCGAGCCATCCATTACAGAACGGTTCCCATTCCCATCCCATTATTGCTAATAATGACTTATGGATAAAGCCACCGCGTCCCGYGGAAAAAGCAGGATCCGGGTTGATTATCGGAGGCTCAAATGGAGAGATTGATGCCCCAAGCCAGCCTAATTAGCGGGATTCTATTGGAGAGGAAGCCGAGCCCGCTGCTCCGGCACTGCCAAATGAAATTAAGGCCCAATTATTGATAAATGAAGAGTGGTTTGTGCTGGAGCCCGGCCTGGAGCGCGGGAAACGCAGCTGTCGTTTGGCCGGCACGGGAGCCGCTCGTGTGTGACACGGCATCCTGCGCATTCCCGCCCCAGCTGCCGGCTCGGGATGCGTTCCGGGGTGGGGGGGGGGGGACACGGGGAGCTATCCCGCAGATTCGTTATTCGGGAAAGCTCGGCTCGGCGCCGCGTCGGGAAGCGCCTTTTCTCGGCAGGCACCTGGGAACGGGGGTGGAAATAGGCTGCTCGTTGTCGCAGGTGTCGCGGACCCCGTGGCTTTGAATACCCAAACGTTTTGGGAAGTCTGTCCCAATTTTAAGTAGGGCGGGAGATGTCAGTTCGTGTGAGAGAGCTGCAGATCCTTTCCCGAGACAGGGAGTCAAGTTTCCAAAGGCTCCGGATGATTCCTGTTCCTCAGTCCTGGTTAACCGAGGCTGTGTCTGCATCCGGGCTTTGCATGGGGTTTTTCCATGGGGTTGTGCCTGCTCACTGCTGGGCTCCGCTCCAGCTGCAGCTCCCGTGGAGAAACCCTGGGAATGGGGAGGGGCCAGTGCACAATTTGTCCAGAGAGGGGATGGATGCTCCCTCCCTGGAAGTGTTCGAAGCCAGGCTGGACAGGGCTTGGAGCAGACTGGGCTAGTGGAAGGTGTTGGAACTGGATGGTGTTTAAGGTGCCTTCCAACCTAACTCATTCCATGATTCCATGATAAATCCTCTCRTTGCTGCGTGAGGTGCTCAGCTGTTAGACTCTGGTGAGGTTTCTCCACCGGGACACTTGGATTTCCCTTGGATTTGACACRTGAACCTTTCCCTTCCCTTCCAAAGAATCCAGTTCATTCCTCACTCTCCAAACGAGATACYGATAGAATTTGCTACCTTGGATTTACACCATTCCAATTTAAGATCAAATAAATCCTTTCTGGAATGTGTTTCTCCTAGTGATGTTTCTCCAGGTCCCTCAGAACTGGAGAAATTATCCCAGGCTGCTCTTTCATGGATACTTTTCCCCCTGGAGCAGCACCAGGCCTGCAATCTAAGCTGCATTTCAAATATTAAAAATAACACTGAAATGTAATTCCACCTCCTCATCCTAACTCAATTGGGGGCCACCAGGAGAAGCCGGCTGCCATATGGAGATTTCCCGGCCATTCCTGCTCCGTGCCAGAGCACCAATCCGCAGTCTCCCTTTCCCACAGATTGCCACAACACCACGCACACTCTGCTGCCTCCAGGGCAATTCTTATGGATTTGTATGGATTTCATGGCCGTCCCCTCGGAAGTGCCACTTGGAGCTGCAGGGTCCGTGCMCGTGCAAAGCCCTGGAGCGATCCCAGCCCTGATTCCGGGCTCGGCTCTGGGGACGGAGCAAAATCCAGGCCGGTCCTGCAGCTGCTCCCAGCTCACCTTSTTTGTCCCCTGGGCTCTGTTCCACCTGCTCCGTGACCCCGGAACTTGCAGGGAAAAGCAATTTTTTGCTTCCCAGCCCAGCTTCGTGTGTATGGAACACGCAGAGCAGAGCTAAGGAGACAATGACATTTTCCCCATCCCAAAAAGCCACATTCCCTGCGTTCCCTGAGTGCACAGCTCCGGCCCCGTCGCGTCACGGGGCTTGGAGAAACCTGGSATAGTGGAAGGTGTCCCTGCCCGTGGCAACTGGGTGAGTTTTAAGATCCCTTCCACCCCAAAGCATCCCAGGATGCTCCAAGCTCTCCGTGCCTTCCGCGGAGCTCCGGCTGCCGAGGGATGCTCCGGAGCAGGATTGCTGCAGCACGGCCCGCTGTAATGTGTTATGACATAGATCAGCTGTTGTTTTCCAGTCTCAAAGGAAACCTTGTGGAATCTCATTCCTTTGACTGGATTAAATTAGCTGCAAATGTTGTCCTTTAAACACAAACTCAAGGCCCTCTCGCTGGATGCGGAGCCGTGGATGTGGAGCCGTGGAAATTCCTTTCAAGCCATTGTTTCTTTGGAGCTGTGGTTTACCTTTGCTTCCCTAACAAAGTAAATTAATAAATGAAGGGGTAGCAGAGTTGTTTCTATAGCAATCCCCATGGAAACATCAAAAATGCCACAAACACTCATCCTCAGCCTCCAGCTCCCGGGAGAGCACAGCTCGGGGTAAAACGCAGCCACGGCTCCTGAATCCAGCCCAATTCCTGCTGCCCTTTCCATTCCATAGCTTGGATATCCATAGATCCCAAAAAATGAGAGGTTTTTCATACCAAACCTAGTGAGCACATTCCTTTGGGAAGTGTCTCTGGGAGGTGCTGGAGCTGCTCATCCTTGCCATAGGACACCTTTCCAAAGGAAGAGGAGTGAGCAAAACCAGGATGGAATGAAAAGGCACCTGGTGAAAGAGGATTTGGGGGTTAAATCCTGGGATTTWCCCTAAAATGAATCTTGCCTTAGGAGAACTTCCCAGTGAGTGGAAGGAGATGGTCCCAAACCTCTGATCATCCTGCTGTGGCTTTCAAAGACATACAGAATTCCTGSCTGGGAGGGTGGGGAGGCTCTGGCACAGCATTCCCAGAGAAGCTGTGGCTGCCCCTGGGTCCCYGGAAGTGTTCGAGGCCAGGTTGGACGGGGCTTGGAGCAACCTGGGCTAGGGGAAGCTGTCCCTGCCCATGGAATGGGATGATCCTTAGGGTCCTTTCCAGCTCTGCAACTGAAGTGTTCAAGGAGCAAAGCATSGAGCTTGGAGCTCGGGTCGGCTCTGGAGAACAGCCACATTCCAGGGCTCAGCATCCGTTTGGGATGAATTTGGCTCCTGATCAGGGCTGACAATTAGGCCCTGTACAGTTAATATTTTTACAGCTGTTTTATTAATAACACATACAGAGCATCCAGCCAGGATTTGTTGGAGACACCTCAGGAAAACGAATGATGTAAATAACAGATGGATGCGGAATAGTCTCACAAACAGGCACCGAGATATTCCCATCTCGTTTAGGAGGAATCTAAATAGACAGCTTGGAGATAAACAGGCGAACTGAAAAGGGGAGAGGCTGGGAATGGGGGTGGATAAACTCWGAGGCACCTGGGCAGTGCCTCAAGTCCTCAGGATCGTGGCATCCGCAGGATTGCGGATGTGCCCACCTGGAGCAGCACCTGAGGAGCCTTTCCTGCACGTGTCCAAGCCCAGCCAGCCTGGTTTAACCCTTGCAGGATCTCAATCCCAGCTCCCCAGCCTGGAAAGGGTTCATTAGGATCATTTCAGCAACCCTGCGATGATTTTGCCTTTAGATCTTAACTCCTCTATTCCGTGGGTTTGCTGCTCTGAATGTCTTGGAATTTCGAGGCAGAGCAATAAGGAGAGAGAAGGGAGTGGGGGATATGCCCCAGGAAAGGAGGAATTAGTGCATTTTGGGGACAAACAGGTGCCAAGTGTGTGCACAACACGACCTGGGAATTGTCCCCAGCGGCTGATGCACAAAGCTCTGTGTAGGAAGGGTAAACCAAAATCATCTGGCGCAGGGAGCCGGGGAATTCCAGGGATTTGCAGTTGGATTTGTACCTTGGGATTTGCTCTGGAGCTTGGAGAGCTGGGAGACCTGGTGGTTAACAGCTGGAACTGGAAGGCCGAGTTACCGGGTGTGTAATGGGAGGAGGGCACGAGGTGTCCAGGCTGGAGAAGGGAAGGATCCAGGGAGACCTTAGAGCCCCTCCAGTGCCTAAAGGGGCTCCAGGAGAGCTGGAGAGRGACTTGGRACAAGGWRTGGAGGGACRGGACACAGGGAATGGCTTCCCACTGCCAGAGGGCAGGGTTAGATGGGATAKTGGGAAGGAATTSCTGGTTGTGAGGGTRSTGAGGCCCTGGCACAGGTTTTGTAGAGAATCTGGGAGCTTCCTCATCCCTGGAAGCAGCCCCACCACAGCCATCCCATTCCTCCCAGCATATTCCCACGCACRCACCCCGCTGCCTCCAGCATCCCAAAATCCACAGGTATGTGCCACTCCTGCCGTGACCCCAGCGAGCGTTCCGCAGGGAAACGGCGCTCGGAATAGCAGCAAAGGCAGCAAGAGGCTGGGAAAAACAGGGAATGCGAAGGGAGTCAGGAGTTCTGCAAACCAAACTGTGATAACTGTCAGCCTCACACGCCTCTGTTGGGAACACACCGTTCTCCCGGAGGGGATGACTGCCTATCAGTGCCTTTGGAAAGGCAAAGCTTTCTCCAGGGCTGGCTCCGGAGCGCAGGGAAYACAAACACGAGGGCCTTTTCCCAGCCTGCTCCTCCCTTGCTATCCAAAAGCGGGAGGTTGGTGTTCTCAGGGATGAAAGTTCGCCGCGGGTTCATCCCGGCTGGATGGGAGGGGTTTGGGAGAGGGATAAACAAACAGCGATTAGCACCTGATTTCCTCTGACATTCCCTCTTTGTATGGCTGCGAGAGGAAGAGCTGCGCCCGTGACTGCTCCAAGTTGGATTTTAGGGAAAATTCCTTCATGGAAAAGGTTGGCAGGCACTGGCACAGCGGTGAAGTCCTCATTCCCAGAGGGATTTTAACAGCAGTGTGGATGCGGCAGTGGTGGCCTGGGCAGTGTTAGACTCGGTGCTCTCCCAGGTCTATTCCAACCTCAGTTCCTATGATTCCAAAGGATTCTGTGATTATATTCTGGCAATGGAATCGCATTTTGTTAACTTCAAGCCACAGGCATAGAAACTTCCCGAACTTCCTGGAAGCCCTTTGCCAGGTGGGAGCGGCAGAGACGGAGCCGTCCACCAACAGCCGCTCCGTGGGATACCGGGACGAGCAGGCATTTCAATGGAGAGAGTTCCGGGATAAAAAAGTAGAGGCAGGAAGTCTGTGGAGCTCAGTTCGCCGAGCTCTGCAGTACAGGCGTCTCCACCCATAAATTTCACCATTATTATTGTGTTGCCCTTTTCCAAGAAAGGGTAAAGGAGATTTGTAGGAGCACTTAACACATGTAAATCCYCCCCTCTTTAAGGCAAAGCAACGTGGCAAATGGGGCCATAAATATCCYGAGTATTCTGTCCTTTTGGAAATCATACCTTTATCCCCCCTCCTTTCACTGCAATTAAACCCCTGCCTTATTCTAACACAGCTCTGGGGACCCAGACATTTAAAAACCTCCGAGCAGGTGTTTGTGGAGGGAGACGAGGAGCTCCGGAGGGTTCCTTGGAAGCAGGAGTTGGAGGCGAGGGGTGGTTTGTGGAGCAGGGCCCGAAGCCCAATTCGCTGCTGCTTTCCCAAAAAATCAGATCAAATCCCAACCGGCTGCACCTTTCCCCCTGGGCGAGAGCTGAAAATTCCCCTGAGGCTTCTCTTTCTTCTTTCCAAGGGTGGGAATCCCASGTTCGGTGAGGTTGGAAAAGACCTGGAAGATCATTGAGTCCAACCTGTGTCTAATCCCCACCTTGTCACCACGCCAGAGTCCAGTCGCTCCCTGGCCACCCCCACACCTCCCTTTCCAAGCCGGACAAACCTTTCCGGTCTTTCCATCCCAGCCCATCCACCAGGCGGCTGCTTCCTGAGGAAGACATCCCACTTCCCTGGGGCTGGGCATCCCTGAGAATTCCTCCTGGGCCGTTTGTGTAGCTTCTCCTTGCGGAACACCTTCCCCGCGCTGCTTGTGCTGAGAAGGTGCCTCATGTATAATTGATATGTTATGATGAGAGCACAAAGGCCCCGTTGTAAATTAACAAGCTCGGACGGTGCTTAAATCCCGAATCCTGGAGTCGGGATTGACTGGCTGGCCCGCTCCTTTTATGATTCCTGTCAGAACTCGGCGGCGCTGCATCCCTGCCAATTTAACTGCACTTTTACCAGGACGACGGAGACGGAAAAATGAAAATCACATTTGGCACATTTAATCAGATAATTATTTTTTAAGGAACGAGCAGGAATGTTAAATACATTTCCCCGKTTTTTTTTTCCATCTGTTCCGGCTGACGTGCAAGACTGGGGCTCTAATAACGAGGCCCATCTCCCGAGCTGCCTCCTGATGAATATTTCAGGATTATCCGAGCGCCGGAGCCGTTGGCAGGACATCTGGCTGCAACATGTGCCTCGTTCCCTTACACCTGTAAATCCGGGGTCAGCGCCTCGCCCTGGAAGGGGCCGGACAAAGCTCGGGATGAAGGGGGTTATTAATGGTGCCAGGTGCCTCTCCGGGCTCCGGGTAATATTCCTGCCTGGTGTAGGGTGTCAGGAAGCAAGGCTGGTGTTAATCACCAGGAAAACACTCCTGGAGCAAACGTGCGTTCTCTTGGAACTGCTTCATCCAGCGGCTCCAGGGTGGGATAATCAACTTCGGGGCATCCCATAATATTTCCCTGTGTCCACACGAGGTGTGTAAGGTTCCAAGCCAGGCCAAATATTTTTTTATTCAGAATGAAAACCTCAGGGATTTTTCCCCCTTGGTGTTCTCCGGTCCTGGCCAAACTGAGTAAATCCATAACTTTGCAATGGAGCGAAGTGCTGGAGCTGGAGGCTTCCCAGCACTCAGGCACCCATAAGGAAGGGAATTTGCCTCTTTGGAGTGGGAATGACAGCCCAGAGGTTTGGTATCACTCTGGATTGGTTGGTTTGTTTAGCAAAAGTGTTCCTGGAAAATCAGTTTCTTTGTTTTTTCCCTCTTTTTCCTCCAGAGAAACTTCCCCTAATTACCAGGGAAACTCCAGAGATAGGAGTTCTGAAATGGCAACGTCGTGGGAAGTGACAGATTCCTAAGRTTTTTTCCACTGGACGACAGAGCAGGTAAGAATAAGCTGGACTGGAATCCCCCATGGGTTTAGGAACAGCACCAGCCGTTTTTTTGAAGGCTCCAATTTTCCCAGAGGGTGGAGGGTGGATTTCCCAGGTCCTTGCTCCTCCCAGCCCTGCTTTCCGGGAGGAGACCATAGGTAAGCTGCTGAAAAAGCCGCTTTTCCCAAAGTTTTGAAGTTTGCTTTTCCGCCAGCCGGAGAAATAATTCCAACCCCCCTGGACTTGGAAGAAGGAACATCTCCTGTTGAATTTTGCCGTTGCTATAGCGATTGATTAAATAAAATAAAAAACCCCTCCACTTGTAAATTCCGAATCCTAATTGTACTGACAACAATCTAAATGTGGTTGGAACAGTGAGTCACACTCCAGATTCCGCGTCTCCGAGAGGGGCTTCATTTCCATCTAACAAGGCAATTATTGTACAGTGTGTTAATTCCGTATCATTTGATTAACCAAAACGTGCTGCTGGAGCTTTAGCACCTCTGCTATTCCAGCAGATCCATATCTCCAGCAGCCTTAAACCTGCCTTATTTGGGGCTGCTCATTAACATACAAGATGCATATATGGCATTCCCACACACCACCAAAATTCCAGGTCCGTGTGTTCAGCCGGGGCAAACGCCCATCCCAGAAATGGGACCCACACCAGGCTCTGCTGCTCTTCCCAGCCCCGGGAGGTGACATCCAGCAGCCCCCACAGGCAGGTGGGAATACGCTTGGAGCCTGGAAAAGTTCATGCTGTCGGTCCATGCGGAGCATTTGACATGGGCACGGGGATGGGCACTTCCCAGCTCCGGAGCCACCAGGAGAGCGGAGCCCCAGGTGTGGTGATGTCACCAGTCCCRGGACTTGCTCTCCTGCCGGGACAAAACTCAAATCTATGGGAAATCATAAGGAAAATATTYAGTTTAAAGCCGAGGAGGCCTCTATGGCCTTGGTTTATTCATTTTCACGTCTAATCCCATAAAAGCTTCTGTTTCTCAATATTGGAAGTTGCCAAGGAATTCRAGGCCCCCTTCCAGAAATTAGGTCAATACACCACGTCCCGATAATGAGTTGTCAGTGACTCAGCCCCGAGCCCTGGCCAGGGCTGGAGGAAGTTTTCCGACCTGGCTCTGCTCCTTCCTCCCGGAGAGATCCCAGAGGGTCCCAAGGAGCAGCTGCAGCCACCCGAACTCTGGGTTATCTGCGAGGCTCTTCCCCCAAAACTATTTAACACCTATGGAAAACCATGGGAGGAGACTGGGAGCTGAGGGCTGCGGGGACACGAACGACATCTCCGTGGCCATTCCAGAATCCCAGATGAAAAATTAGGCCATTCCCTCATAAAAGCTCCGAGATAGGGATGATTTCATGGCAAACAGAATGTTTGGATGAATGAAGCAGCACTGGGATACGACTCCAGGTCCCATTTCCCTGTTTATTTTAGGCACGAATCCTTTTAATTGATTTGAAGTCATTTTGGATGGATATGTCACTATAAACAAATGGCATTTCCTTTGAAATCCATATTCCCAAGCCTGTGGACGAACACAGTGGAGCACTAAATCCCTTCGAGGTTTTTGCTGCCAAAAGCGATGGACTTTGGGATGTTACACTGGAAAACAGGGAAAAATAGCTGGAGCTGGGACTGCTAAGGCAACTCTGGTGCCGAGTGCTAAAGCTGTTTTCCTATGAATATAGATTACATTTTTTTCCATGGCAAATAAACAAATGCATAAAGATGCATTATTTCATAAGCATAAAAAAGCCCTGCTGCAGCTCTAGTGCTTTTCATTTGTTTTTATGATTACTTGTAATTAATTAGCATCAAAAGAAGATTATCAACATCGCTAAACCCCGAGATCGTACCGGCAAACGCAGCGATGATGTCGCCGCTTTATCTTTCTATTAARGTGGAAAAAAAAGGAAATGATCCTTTTTTTATTTCACTTTTTAACTCCGCCGAGATTAAAGTGTCAAAACCTGGTGGCAGCACAGCCTCAAAGTGCAGCAAAATGCACAAAAAGCGAAATAATCTCCTCTAATTGCGAGCTGTGCGGAGACCGGGCACATAAATATTTAAGGCAGTTTAAATTATTATTAAAGTTGGGTTTCCAAAGGCCTTTTTCCAACCCATGTTTACACTTTTTCAAGCAATTTATGAGGTCACTGCTCATGCACCTCATCAAAAACTTCCCCCTTCCACTGGGAGCCATAAACCGGAGGCTTTTTGACAGGATCTGGAGACTTTTAACAAGTTCTCACTGCCCAGCCTGGAGACCTTCCCCTTCCCGGGCACCAAAATCCCAAAAAAAGGGATCTTCCTGACCCCCATCCATTTCTCTTGCCCTGTACTGCTTTGGTGTGAGGAGCGTTGCACAATCTCTGGGAGAAAGGACAGGAGAAGAAAGGAGGTGGCTGCCTRTATCCCACGGGATGCAGGAATGCCTCAGATCCCAGCAGCCCCTGATATCCAAACCTCCCAACTGGGGGGGGCGRGGACACCTTCCCCTATCCCAGTTCGCTCCAAGCYCCGTCCAGCCTGGCCTTGGACACTTCCAGGAATGAGGCAGCCACTGCTTCCCTGGGCTCCTGCCTTGGGAAGCGAGTGGAAACTGAGGCAGCCACTTTGCTGACCTGATTAAAGTCCCTGCTAGCAGGAGAAATGCTCCTTATTTACCACAGTCACAGCGATAATAGAACGCTAAATTAATGTTATTAAATAATATTTTCCTGCCTGTTAAGTGTAGCTAAGGCAGGACAGCGATTCATTGGCAAGACAATAAAAGTTCCTTTTCTGCTTACTGGATGTTTTCCCCTCTGCAGAGCATAAATCACATTTTGTGTGAAGTGTGCATCCTTGCTCTGCCAGTTATTTTAATCTCTGGTACTTGATAATAAATGCTTTTTATTGATTTTTATTGTGCAGCGCCAGGAATTGAATAAACTCCGGGCTCCGGCGGCTGARAGGAACAGGCTGAAGGAGAAAATGGGATCAGCATCTTTCAAAGGTAAAGGTGCAAACACACGGGGGGGACTTTCCTTGCTCAGCAGCCCCCGGGAGCACCATGAAAAGCAGGAAAAGCAGCCAAAGTGGTGTCCGGGTGATTCTTTCCTCTTAAAGTCCCAGAGCTGGGAAGATTCTTCGGGAAGGCCAAATAGGAGCTGTAGGGTCAGGAGGGGTGTTCTAGCTGTGACCTGCTCCATTCAGTGGCAAAGTCCAGCTGGATGGAGCAGGCTTAGCTTGGGGCTGCTGGATTGGGAACAACACCGTGCCCTCGTCGCACAGCTCGGGAAAGATGGGAATCCCTGGATTTCTCACACGGCCTTTGCTCAATCCACACCCAAAAATCACCTGGCAAACCCCACATTGTTTTCCCTGCTGGTTTAGCTGGGAAATGTGTTCCTACTCCAGGTAATGTGGTGCTCATTACACAATTACCTCAAGTGCTTCACAATGCATTAATTGCTGCTTGATTTAAACATTTCCCGTTCGGGAACCCAATGATTTCATTGTGACAAATTGCCAGTCAATCATTGGATTCCTCGGGAGTGGGAATGAAGGAGCTGGGAATTCCTTCGATAAAGGAAGCAGACCCTTAGTGAAACCCTGGGCATCAGTTTCAGGATGCACATGCTCAAATTCCCAGGGAAGCACAAGGTAGAATTGATCCTTTTGGCACTCAAAATGTTAATCACAGGTTCACAGAATTATTTAGGTTGAAAAAGACCTTCAAAATAATCTTCCGGCACAGGAGATCCTGTGATTCCATGATTTTCTGAGGTTATTTCAGCATTATTTACAAAATATTCCTCTAGCCCTCCACCTTCTCAAGGACTCGGTCCCGGCAACTCCATGAGCCATTCCCAAACTCTCCAAAGGGAGAGAAGCAGCCAAAGCATGTCTGGGCAGGCTCAGCTCCACACACTCAACCTTGTGGAATGACACTGAGCTGCTGGAATTGCCACCCCAGGACAGGCTGGCAGCACCAGGGGGCTCCCAGCTCCACTGTCCCACTGCCTCTGGAGTTCCAGCTCCGAGTCTCCCTCATCCATGGCTCTGGAAAAGAGCCACGTTTGCTGCTTTTGTTACACAGATTGAGACTGACTCAGGACCCTGGGCACAGCCATTAAAGCATTCACCTGTGAAATCCAACTGGATTTGAAATAGTTTTCCCTGGAGAAAAATTCCCCTGTCAAACGACAGGGCAGGGAAAAGTGCAGGCCTCCAGCCCTTCCCCTCCCGGGCGTTCCTTCCGCTTTTCCCTCCCGCCCTGGGATGGGGACGGTCCCCGCCGTGTCCGTGTGCCACAGCCCGGCAGCTCCCGGCYGGAATCGTGGCCGTTTCGAGGTCAGCAGCAGATTTTCCATTCAGTGGGGAAAGGATTTTGCCCGAGGTGCCTGCAGATGTTCCGAGAGATGCCCCAAGGCCCTGCAGATCACCGGGAGTGGCTCAGCTTGCTTCCTTCAGTGCTTCCTTCTGCCTCACTGCCCTTCGGAGCCATCCCGAGGAATCCTTCCTGGCTGGCCAAGCTCCGGCTCTGCCCGGAGCTCCCCTCTCCCACCCGCTGCCCTCCTTCATCCCTGCCAGGAATCCCTGAGCTCTTTGGCCTGCGAGTGTTGTGGGATGCAGAGAATTCCCACGTGGGTTGCAAACCCAAGTCAGGAAGGTTTGCTTCCAACAGCGAATTCCCTCCTCTTGGAAGTTCTGTAACACTGTGCAAAAGAGGTTCAGACATCAAAACACACCTGTCCCTCCTCTCTCCTATTGTCCGGATCCGTCACTCGATGTCAGAGTGTTCATGGAATCCTGGAATCAGAATTTCTCCATTCCCAAAGTTCTCCCGGCAGGCGCGGCCTCATCCCCGGGGCTTTGATCCCACCCTATCATTTCTCCTGGGAGAAATGAGTCTGTAAAAACACTCTTCTCCCTGAAACAGGGAACCAACAGGTTTAAAAATAATTCCCAGGCCTTGTGTTCCAGGCACACGCTGATAAAATGGCTGGTTGGGAAACGGCTCTGATGTGACGGAGCCTTAAATTACCGGAGCCGTTTGACGAGCCTGGGACGCACGTAAGGAAACTGTCACTGGGAATTCTCCCCATCCAGACTTTATATAATCAGGGAGGTATTAATCAGGAGTGGAGGTCTGCAAATATTTGCCTGTTGCCATAGCGATGGGGAGCCCACACACACAATAAATACCTTTTCCCACATGCGTTATCATCGCTGCCTAATCAGATAATCACCGAGCCACGGCTCAGGCGGGGCCGGCAGGAGAATAAACACCATTAATTAACAGATTGATAAACTCGAGGAGGAGGAGGAGGTGGTGGCAAACGTGGAAAAGACGCCTGGGAGCGGGTTTGGGCCTTTCTCATTTCTCCGGGAAACTTCGCAAACTCTTAATTATCTCACCAAATCCTCTCTGTCTTCTTCCCAAAATAAAACTTCTGACAACTGTTCGAACCACGCCGCACTCTCACCCACAAAACACACATTTCTGTAAAAATATAAAGCCATGGCTGGGAAGTGTCAGAGGCATTGCTTTGAAGGAGGAAAAGTGAGACTTTTGGCATCGCTCGCGAAATCCGACGCGTTGTCTCCCGAAAGCGGGATGCGGATTGTCTGGAGCTGCAGGGAATGTGGCACATGACAAAGGAGTGACACTTGGCCAGGGTGAATTAGTAATGTTTGCAGGCAGGAACTCCACTTGCCTTAAATAATCCCTCCTGGCGTTTCCAAACACCTTTTCCCAGGCTGGGAAGTCCAGCCTGCTCTTCATACTGGGAATGAAGGGAGCATCCAAATGCAAAGGGGTTTTTGGAATTAAGCTGGGTTTTATTCATTCCTCGTTCCATTCTAAATCAAAATGGACTTTTGCCTGTTAAGTAGCAAAGTTTTAAGAGTTGCTTTGGTTTCCAAGAACCAGCAGGACCCAGAGGATTCAGCTCTGAGTTTCCAGGGATAGAAGTACCTCTGGCTGCTCCTGCTGCTGCAGGTGGAGAGGAGCCATCCCTGGGGGATTGTCCCCGTGACACCAGGTCCCATTCCACTCTCTGCCATGGGCAGGGACACCTTCCACCGGACCAGGTTGCTCCAAATCCTGTTCAACCTGGCCTGGGACACTTCCAGCCTTGGGGAGTTCACAGCCTCTCTCCTTGGACCGTAAGCAGCTGGCTCTTGGGAGGTTTATTATTTTCCATTGAAATTGCCAGGATTTCAGGGCTGCTGGAAGTGCCAGAGTGGTCTCCCTGGAGACTGATGCTGCTCTGGGGCTGCTCCCACCACCCTTCCCGAGACTTCCCATCRGACCCGCAGGGATAGATTTTTCAAATAAATAGAGCATTTCCGCCCTTCTGGCGTCACATTTCCCGGCGGGAAGCGAGGAAGCRTCCCTGTCCCCTGTCCCAGAATTCCCAGGGCAGCCGGATAGCTGGCTGCAGCCATGCTGCTTTCGAGCCCGTTCCCATCGGCGGGAAGAACGGAACCCGGAGCGGGGCTGCGCCGTTCCCAATCTCCGCTGACATCTGAGTAATGTGGATTTTGTTCCGATGACAAGCTCATTATGGAGCATAATTGCGACGCAATCTCCTGGTAAACACTGGGTTAAAAACCCCTGGAAGATGCTTGTTCCTCTCATTATTAATTAGCACGTGTCCACTCCGCCAGATCCAGAGCCCAAACTTCATTTGTTATGTTCAGCCAAATGCATGAGTAGCTTTGGAGTAATTATTTTCCAACATCATCTAATACCTCTCTGCACATCAATTAAAAATCCTCTTAACAAGGAACTGCATTTTGTTTGAGATCAAATGCCTCGTCCAAAGCTGTATCAATCATGTAGAGCTAATTAGTGGGTCTGCTTTATATCATTTGTTTTACTTTATTATTCTATTATACACTTCCTAATGAAACCAATTGAACAATTTTGAAATCTTTGTTCAATTAATTGAAGGCTTAAAGGCCAGCTCCCCTTTTTTTTTTTTTGTGGCTTTAAAAAGCAYGGATGCAAAGGGAAATAAAATTCCCTGCGTGTTTTATATCTGTTTCTTCTCTGGGGTAAGTGCTCTACAGCTGCTTTTAAGGTTTTAGCACTATTTTTATGTCACTTGCATATAACTCCTGGCTCAGCAGCCCCTGGAAGACCTTTGGTAAAGGGCTGGAACAACGGGAGAAAGATCTCTGGGAGCTGATCCCGAGCCCAGAGCTGCCACATTCCCTCAATTCTTGCCGATGGACACTGACATTTCCCGAGCCAGGGCTTCTCCCTCATCACAAAAAGGAGCTCAGGGTAAATATTTGCTGTGGGAAAAGTACCTTGAAATTCCTCAATATTAGGAAAAGAGTGGATCCAGTGTTTTGGGAGGCTCCAAAGAGTTAATGCCATGAGTGCCACTGTCCATGAGCTCCTCGCTCCATGGTTTTAGGAGGAGGACTATCCAAGCCCTGCTCCAGCATCCAGGAGGTCCAGCAGCTGGAGCTGAGCAGCCCGAACTGCTGGGAACTTCCAGGCCATCCCGCAGCTCTGTTTTCCAGACACCATAAGGAGAGGGAAAATCCTGGCCAGGATTAGAGCCGTGCTGATGAACAAGCGATTGTGGAGCATCCCAAAAATAAAATTGCAGCTAGGGGGGAGGGAGAGCTGTGACAAGGAAAAGGAGAGGAATTTCTTCATGGAAAGTGTGGTCAGGCACAGGAAGGGGCTGGAGTCCCCATCCCTGGAGGTGTCCCAGGAACTCCTGGAGGTGTCRCTCAGTGCTCTGAGCTGGTGACAAGGTGGGCATCGGGCACAGGGTGAACTCTGTTACCTCAGAGCTCTTTCCCACCCTGAATAATTCTGGAATTCTGTGATCCTCAGAGTGCAGCAATATTCCCCCCCYTCCCACCCTCCTTTCCCRTGTCCAAACCCCCCAACTCCCCAGCATTTCTGGGCCACCTCGGCCGTGCCGAAAGCACATCCGAGCGAACGCCCCGCCGGAGCCGCTCCTGCTGGTGCCGGAGCAGGGATTTTGTGCAGCCAGGCTGCCCGAGCGGCCCCCGTGCAGCCCCAGCGAGCGCTTCGCAGCTAAATCGAACTGACAAATCAGCAGATGCCGAGGGGCTCGCGGCAAATGGACTGTGTTTCCTTTCTCAGATGGAGAGGGAGGGTAAAAATAAGAATGGCTTTCACATGCCGTCAGCTTGCTCGGGAGAAATCAAGGGATACGATAGAAGCATCGGAGCAGAGGGGATTCAGATTTAGACCTCTCGAAATCTGGGGTTGGGAGCTGAGTTTCGACTTCTTGGGAATATAAAAAACTGTGCCGTGTGTTCCTCACGAGAGGAATTTAAAGGCGCAGGTCTGGCAGAAAGGCGCCCCGGGTCCGGCTGCTGTTCYGGCGGGAGCCACCTGTGCATCCCTCTTGGATACACAGGGATGCAGTGCCGTGGCCTCCCCCACGCCCACCGTGGTCTGAACTCACGGGTGGGTGGTGGGATCCCGGAGCCGACACCGGCTCGGAATCGTGGAATGGCTCGGTTGGGAGGGACCTTGAAGCCCCTCGCATTCCAGCCCTTTGCCACGGGCGGGGACACCTCCCACCAGAGCAGGTGCTCCGGAAAATGGCTGGGAATGTTTCTGGCTTCCCTGTGAATAATCAGCGAATTTAGGCTCGATGTTTTCTTGCACAAACAGGTTTCCCTCAGCTCAAGCTGTACCAGATGTGGTGGAACTGCACCCAAGTGCATCCCGACTCCAGCGCTCTCCCGGAGGAAGCGCCGCTGGATGAGCCCCTCGGACACGGGTGGTCCCACGCCCGGCGGAGCCGTTTGATGTCCGTTCCCCAGGTAGGAAGGGCTTTGGTGTCAGGACATTTGGGAGCCATTRGGATTCCTCACTCGTACACGCAGCCTGTTTTCCGTTTCCCCCCATCCTTTTCGGATTATCCCGGCATCCTGTTTGGAAAGTTTTTGCCAGAAAGAGCAGCTCCGTTTCACATCCAGCTCCAAAACAAAAGCAGACACACACAAACCCCACGACCTCTTGGTGTCCAAAGAGAACTGAGCTCCCTTGTTTTTGGGGCCTCGGTCATTTCTTAGCTTAAGGGGAGTCACTGGAAAAGAATCCCAATAATTAGTGGAGTGCTAAACTGATGTGAGCAGGAGGGAAAGCAGCAAAAAGCAGTTCAGGTTGGTTTGGAATTCTGCAGCTTTTAATTCTCTTTAGGAGGGTGATGGAAACAGCCCTTCTGAGGGTGTAAGTCCTTTCCACACTTGGATTTCAGCCAGAGGAACACCAGGCTCCGAGGCTGCCTCCGGATAGAAAACAAGGAGCAGAGCAGAAAGTTCCTGGAGATTTAGGCAACATGGGCTAGTGCAAGGTGGTTGGAATGAGATGGGCATTCCCATCCCACACTCCTGTTCAGCTGCAGCCCGGCCTCGGGAGCACTGAGTTTTCCCTGGACCGTGCCAGAGCAGAGCTTCTGTCCCTTAGGAAGCCCAGTTGAGCAAATTTATAGGGAATGTGTGATGCTGCAAAGCCCCAAACACCCCCCAGGAGTCTGTAACTCCACTTGCACGTGTGTCTGAAGTTCCCCCGGCCCCGTGTGCAACGTGCAATCCCTAGGATTCAAATCCCACACCGAGGTTCCGGCACGTGTTCCTTGCCTGGGAGATTTGACGAGCTCCGATGGCCAAGTTACAGCCCCAGCTCCTGCATGGATTTGCAAAGAGCTGGGGAATAAAGGAACTCCCAGGCTGGGCTGGCAAAGCCAGCGGTACTGTYGGGTGCACGGGGCGAGGAAGGAGGGGATGGCCTCTATTTCCTCGTGTTTCCCTCTGAGAGCCCTGTGAATTCAGCATATTGGGAAGAAAATGCACCCCTCTCCTCGTATTTTTTTTAGGAACAACAGCTTGCGGTGTCTCGACAATTAATCCGGACAAAGGTGAAAGGATGAGTCCCCCTCCCGTTCCCAGTCCCCACAGCCTGGGATCTTCTCCTTCTCCTCAGCCAGAACAGCCATCTGGAAATTAATTTGGAACAAAGTGTAAAGGGAGAATATTTTTGTGATCGAATCCTATAGGTCCCATTATTTAATTTCTTGCTACAAAGCAGGGAGCGCGGAGACAGATGTGGGAGAGAGCTCGAGAGGCAGCGAGGACATTGTTCAGCTCTGCTCCTCCAAAGAGCCAATTATTCCCCTTCAAGTCCTTTAGTTCCAGGGGCTGCCGGAGTAGTTGGAGGGATAAAAGTGGGAGCCTTTCATCTGAAGGATTCAAGTGCCAGTCCTCCAGGCAGACCAAAGCCAAATGAAGTGGGTTGGCTTCTTTTCCTCCTTAATGCGTTATTATGGAATGGGATTATTAAACATTAGTGAATAGAGAATTTAAATTTGCGGCATTGACAGCTGATTAATTTTTCTTTTCTTTTAAGCGAAAAGAAATTTTCGCTCRTCATCAAAAATAGAAATGAAATCTTTTAAGGGAACTTCCAAGGGAAAGCACAATGCTTGCTGTTTTCCCTGACTCCTAAGGCTCCTTTCTGTAATTSTGCATTAAGGGGGAATTTTCTTTCAGCTACGGAATAAAATCCGGATTTCAATCCTCGAAATCAGGTAATTGGAGGTATCCTGCCCCACAGATCCCTCACACCAGGTGCCAAGGAGCTCCTACACACCTGGAATTATTCATTTCCCCAGCAGTGCCCCACACTGCCCTGGAACTGAGCCCCAACCTCTGGCACATCCATACCCATCCACACCTATCCATACCCATCCATACCCATCCACACCCATCCACACCCATCCACACTGCCAGGTGACAGGCAACCTCAGGAATAAGAAAGAAGAATGACTACACAAATCCAAACAGCAGCCAAATTGTGGGATGTGGTGTATGAAGTGGCAATGTCCCAATCCATGGTGTTTCCTAGAGCACATCCCGGTTCGGCATTGGAATGGCTTTAATTCAGTTTTGCTATCAGAAAATGGAGTTATTTCCCATTAATGTCACTTGAATTCCAAAAGTAACCATTTCTCTAGTGGCTTAATGTAACTAATACATCCTAAATTCCCACCTTTTCCTAATTCCCATTAACTTTCCCACGTGTCCTGGCGGAGAAAGTCTCATCACGGAATCACAGAATGGTTTGGGTTAGAAAAGGCTGGAAAATTGTCATGAAATAGAAAACCCTCCCCCAAATTTATCGAGAGATTTATTAAGCAGCGCCCTTGGTTTCCCAGCAAACTCCCGGTCTGTATTTCCCACTGGGATAAACACCGGCCACATCCTGTGGCATGGGTGTCGTCGCGCTGACTCGGCAGAAGTTTAACGATTCCCATCTATCTGTGACGAGCCGGAGAAACATTCCTGGCACGACACACCTGTCCCTGGGACAGGTACGGCAGAATAATTGCTCCGTCCTTCCCGCTCCGCTTCCAGCTGCCGCGGGATGGCTGCTAATAAAGATGCATGGCTTCGCCGGCTTCCAGCTGCGCTCCCGGAGCAGGAACGGAGCCGCGCTCCGGGATGCGGACCTGCTCTCCTGTTAACACTTTCTGCTTCGTTTCCCAGCCCAGAAAGCCCGGCAAAAATTCCCTTTTTGTTGAAGGCAAGGAGTGGGATTTTGTTATTATTATTGCATTATTGCTGCGCTGAATCGTGGAATGTGCCACATTCCGGTCAGAGGGMATGAGGCAGGGGATGGATTGGGGATGGATTTAGGTCAGAGAGCCACAGAACTCCAGAATGATTGAAATTGGAAGGGATTTTAAGGATCGGCTCRTTCCACCCCATCCATGTGCAGGGACACCTTCCACTAGCCCRGGTTGCTCCAAGCCCTGTCCAGCCTGGCCTTGGATACTCCCAGGGATGTCCTTAGCCACAGCAGGGATGTTGGACCAACCCAGCCACTCTGGGATTTTGTGATGCACTGGGATCCTTTGAAAGTGCTTCCACAGGGGAAAATTCCTTAATGCAGAAACCAAGACATCCAGAACTCAGCCRGATCCTTCCCAGAAACGCTGCCAACAATCCAGGCAAACTTCACCTCCACTTTCCCAYTTCCTGCCACTTGAGGCACTACCAAGGTGCTGCAGAGCCTTGGCCTGGAATTCACCATCTGAGAACTCTTTTCACCAAAAATCCCTAATTTTTGACCAAATTGGCCCCTCCCACCCCTCACCAGGAGACCCCAACTCCTCACAGCCACCACCCAGGGAAATACAACATCCCATAAAAAATACACAGCTCTGGGAAAAAAAGGGGAGTCCTGCAGCACTTTCCAGCTCTTCCCATGGCCTTGGGAATCCGAGGGATTAGGGGGTTTAGCCGTAAACCCAGCTCAGGCTGCTCCAAGCAGCACTTCAAACTCCTAATTTCCCCAAATCTCCGTATTACCCGGTCAAGATCTTTGAGCGACCARCAGATTTCCCCAGACTGTTAATCCCACATTTCATCCTTTCCTGGGTTTTTTTTTAAGAGGTTGAGAAGTGTAATCCTAATTTAATCCTGACTGGAAGCCAGGGAGGAAGGCGGAGGGGCAGGGCCAGAGTGGGAAGCTGTCCACGTCTTGCCGGCACAGCCGTGGGGTTCRGTAGGAAAAGGCTTCCCAAAAATTCCCTTTTGTATTCCCGAGGTAAAGACAGTGATCCCACAGCCCTGCTGGGTGGGTGGGGCAGGGTGGAAAGGCCACAGGAATTTGAGGGACACTGGKGGATTTTCCCTCTGTGGCATTCCCTCGGGGTGGGCCCTGCTGGAGATGGCAGGGAGACGTTGCTGGGAAGCTGGAAGGTGAATGGAAAACTTGGATATCTCTCCCAAGAACAATCTTGGAGACAACCCTTAAGTCATTTAATCACCGATTTGTATGGATGCCAAAGTAAATATTCTCRGGTCTCAGTGGGCTTGACATATTCTGAATATTCCAAGAACTTTCATTCTCCTTGTCCCTATCCGCCTTTTCCACTGAAGAGCTCCTCTTTCTTTTGGTGGGAAAGCAGAATAAATCAGGAGCTGGACTCTGCTGAGCTTTGTGGGTCCCTTCCAGTTCTGTGATTCCGTGATCTTCCTTCATTCAGATTCCAAATTCCACAGTGTTGGACAGGAGCTGTGTCCATGCAAATTCCATTGCCTGGCTGTTTACTCCGGAACAACCTCACATTTCCTCCCTCCCTGAGCCATCCCAGCTCCTGCCTGTGCTTGGCTGTGCCGTGTTTCACTGGAAGGAGGGAGCCCCATTCCCATCTCCTGTCATTTCTGTCCAGCTGCCGGGATAATTCACCGCTGGCACTGCTTCCAGGACAAAGCCTTTTCCATGTTTAGTTTTCTGTTTAAAGGGAAAAAGAAAAGCTTTCCTTTTCCATGCTTATTTAGGCCGAACCTTCGGAACGTTTGGCTGTGGCTTTTACTCAGTTAAGCTCAGGTTTAGGACTGATAAAGGGCTCAGGTTCTGGGTTTGGGGGGGGAAATAGGAACGAAAATAGGAAATCTTCCATCCCAAAAAACAAGCGGAGAGAGGACCCCRAAGGTCTCGGCCTCCAACGCACTTATTGGAGCCGGGATTTAGGGACTTTGCAGCAGGGATTAGTGGGATGAATCACCTCACTTCCCCTTAAGATTCGCCCGGGCTGTGATTTGTGCCTGCTAAGCCRCTATAATGATGAACAATCCTTTTTATTAACGGGCCTAAAAATAGCAGCCAGACCTTACATAAACCAGGAGTGCCACGTGCCAGCTCCTGCCCCAATCCCGCGGCTCCGCTCCGCTCCGGGAGATGCTGGCACCAAACTTGGCTGTTCGGAGAAAAGAGGGAAATGTGGGATGCTCGGAGTGCCCCGAGCATCAGGTCRGGAGTTTCTTTTGCGGATTTTTCCCGCAGATAACGTGGCATTTTGGGGCCGTGGGGTTGTRGGAGCAGTATGTGCGCATGGGCACTGATCCACACAAATATTCCTGTCGGGACACCCCACATCCCAGCACCGTGACTCCACTATTATGATTTCATCCCTATTTTCCTCCTCAACTGCACCTTCCCCATCTCCCTCTTCACCTCCAGTATAATAATGACAACTCAAACACACCAGTGGCTGCTTCCTCTCCTTTTTCCGTGAGTTTTAAGGGGACACAAGCCACCCTGGCATCCCCGTTTGTCTGTAGCTCTGATTCCTTGGAGTTCGCCTTGTGGATCACCTGAGCACCTCTTGGAATACCAAAGCGTGCCCATGTCCCCTTTCCTCACGGGCTTTGGCATTCCAAATTCCATTCAGGATTCAACCCTCACCAGCTCTGCCCGAAATAAAACAGGTGGATGAAACAAAAGAGGGAATTCCGTCCCTCCTAAGAGAAAACAGGGATTAACACCGGGGAGAACTCCCAGCTCCGGGGAAATCCGGCTCTGCCTGCCTGAACCAGGTTCAAAATGCTGCAAACYCCCAGTATCCAAACCCTCGGCAGCTTTTCCCCGAGTCTCTCCCGCTCTCCGTAACTTCCAAGCCCGAATTAGCGGCGCAATCATGAGCGAAGGACTCGGAGCCTTCTCCAAGCTGTCAAGTGCATTTTGCTGGATGATTAATTGGCACAGCTCCGGCCAAGCCCTGGGTCCTGCTAAAGGCCATGCCCTTGACGTGCACCTGCCACTGATTGGGAAAATGRATGTCTTCACTTTTCCCTGCTTTTTTCTCCCAGTTTTTTCTGTGKTTTTTTTTTTTTGCGGTGCAGCTGTTAAACTGCTTTAAGGAAATCTTATTTATCTCGACCAGAAACTTGAACTTCTTCTCTAATCTCAGGAGGCTGGAATGAATGTAATTCTCGGCCTCAGGCTGACTTATGGAAGCAATATTTTAGGATCTTTAGGAAAGCTGGGATCACTGAACATGATTTTTGTTCCTTGTTTAGGAGCTGGGATGTTCCTGTGCTTCCTGGCCTTCGCGAGGTGCCGGACTGGGATCTGTCCTCCCTGAGCTCTGCGAGGGGTGAGTGCAGCAGAAAGGGGGGAAAACCAAAATAAATCGGGATTTTGCCTTTGGATTCAGTGGGGGAGTGAAGGAAAAGGAGTTTTTACCTTTGCTGTTGAATTTTTCAGCAGAGACCAAGGCAAAAGGGGCAAATCCACTGGCAGATAATCCCGGGTTGTTTGGTGTTACAGGGATTCACTAATGGGGAGAAATGTGGGGAAGTGACACTCGGGAAGAGCCCTCAGAGCTCCTCAGGGAAACGCAGGGATTCCAAAAGAATGGGCCAAGAGATCCTTGCAGAAACAGTTTGGGTGTGGAAGCTCTGAGCTGGTGCCAGTGGAAGGTGCCCCTGGATTCGAGGATTCCAGCTTCCAGGTGAGATAAATCCAGGAGTGCCTCCTTTGGTCCTCGGTGAGGAGGGAAGAGGGAAGGGTYATTCCCAGGCTTTTCGCTCCTAGGAAATGTTCTGTAGCATTTCTCTGCTGTCAGGAAGCTCTGCCATTCCTGCTTTACCCTCCGGACCCGCTGGAATCCCAGAAACTTGGCCTTTAAGAACTGAGCCTAATATTGCAAAACTTGCAATGGATTGGAAGGGTTGGAAACACTTGTGCTCTATAAATAACTCCTCCGTGGAGCCCATATGCAGCTCCTGTATTTCCAGGCTCCGGAGGCACGGAGAAGGCAGTCCTGGGAAGTGTGAGCTGCTCATTAGCACGGGAGCTGAGGGGAATGACAATTCCTGGGTTCTTTCCCACAGTCTGCTCCCACCCGGGGCTCCTCCCTGGGCCTGGGATGCCGTGGGGACAGCAGGTAGCTGGGACAGCTTCCAAGGTGGAAAACAGTGGGAAAATGCAACACTTTCTCCCTGGTTTCTGTATTACTGGGAAGAGAACACTCCAAAGCCAAAGGGGAAAGGTAGGATCCTTTGATGATCCTTTGAATGGCAATGGGAAACCATTCCCTTTATTCTGTCACTCCAGGCCTTGTCCCAAGTCCCTCTGCAGCTCTTTTGGAGCCCCTTTAGGCACTGGAAGGGGCTCTGAGGTCTCCCTGAATCCTTCTCCTCTCCAGGCTGACCGTTCCCAGCTCTCCCAGCCTGTCTGTCAGGGTCACATCATTCCTGTAGCTATCTCAAACCCTCCCCATCCGCTTGGAAGCTGTTTGGGGCTCCTTTGGGAGAGATCCCTTTGGAGACACGGAACAACACAGATAACCCTGAGGTCAGGCCGTGCTCCGGGGTGAGCTGGGAGTTACTCCTGGGAGTCAGGAGCACGTCCCATTCCTTGCTCCCGCGTGGGACAAAACAGAGGAACAAACAACGTTCACATTCCCGTTGATCCTTTAAAAGCCAATTTGTGCCTGYGTTTAACCGGGGAAGCAACATCTGCTCCGCTCCATCCAGGTGTTTTATGTCCCTGTCATTAATTGGAGGGGACACTGTGTCATCATCCATCACTTGGGAAAGTTGGTTCAAGTGCCACTTATCTCCGGGGCTCTCATTAATCAGCTCCTTTCATCGGGAGCTGTCTGACACCCTTGGAATGTTTCCCTTCTCCTTCGCAGGAATTAACAGGGTGGAAATCCCACACGCACAAGGGTCACTGAGGGCTCTGCTCCTCACTCGGCTTGGGAGGGATTTTAAGGATCATGCCATGGGCAGGGACACGTTCCACTGGAGCAGGTTGTCTAACCTGGCCTGGAACACTTCCAGGGATGAGACATCCACAAATTCTCTGGGCAACCTGTGCCAACCTGGGAGAGGCCGTGCCCCGGCACTCCGTGGGTGTCATTCCCCCGGGATACCGGAGCAGCCATTCCACCGTATCCCATCCCCTCATCCACACCCCACCCCTCCATCCCGGCTGGCCACGGGAAGCGCGTGTGGAAAACAGCCTGAACTGATGGAGAATTGTGAGTCAAACAAATTGAGTGTGACAGAAAAAAAAAAAGCCAAGTCTTGACTGGATTTGCTTCCYGGGAATGACACGAAGTCAAGTATCTTATTAAGTTCAAGAGAATTACATTTTCCATGCTCCAGCGAGAGACACGGGCCCTTTGGAAAATCATAATGAACCGCTTGCTGCCGCCCTCATTTACATCCCTTTGATAAATGGCTGTAACCAGATTAGGGAGATAAAATAACCACTCTATTAATTACAATGATTATTATTTAATAGAAAATGGGATTCCGGGCGCTGCGGATGGGAAGAGGGAGGCTTAGCAATGCATTATATGGATGTGGTGGTTTATCTTTGGGAGTAAGATAAGTGTCCGGCTCTCCCGCAATCTAAAGAATATGTTCATTACCTGGGCAAGATTTATAAGTATAATTGAGTGTAATATTTTAAAACTCTTCGCCTTATTGGGTGGACAAGGCAGGGCTGCTGCTTTAATTAAGCTGGGTAAATTCCTTCGTGAAGTTATCAAAGCCCATTTGTACRGAAATTACTGCTTTATTTGAAAAGTTTGGGAGCTGAAATAATCCCAGGCCTGCTGGAACTGAAGTGGGGGGTGTAGTTATCCACATGCCTCTGTGCATTTTAGGGRTGTCTTGTGGAAATCAAAACCAGCAAGGCCAGAAGGCCCAGGCACTGCTGAGGCCAAACCTCAGATCCTGGGATCGGTTTTGGGCTCCTCACGACAGGAAAAACATGGAGAGTGCCAGAAAAGGGAATGGAGCTGGGGAAGGGGCTGGAGCACCAGGAGCGGCTGAGGGAGCTGGGGGGGGGGCTCAGCCTACAGAAGAGGAGGCTCCGGGGGGCCCTTCTCACCCTGGAGGTGTCCAAGGAATCACTGGGCGTGGCACTGGGTGACAAGGTTGGACTCGATGATCCTGGGGTTTTTTCCAGCCCCAGTGATCCCGTGATCAGCTGGCCAGCACCGTTCCCGCATCCACAGGATGCACATCCCTCCTTCCTCCCTCTCCCGTTCTCCTCAGCAGCCTCTCAGCAGTTCGCACCCGCCCTTAGCAGGGGGCACTCGGTTAAGACAGCTCTTCCCAGATCAGATGTGTCTGGAGCAGGAAAAGCAGGAGCATGGGAAGGGCCGGGGAGGGGCCGGCGCTGCCGTCCCGTGTCCCGCCCTACCTGCCAGTGGGAAAGGGAATGAAAGATGAATGGTGCCATCTGCGCCCGCACATGGCCCGGTGGCAGGGGAGGCTGAATGCTAAGTAGAGCACGAGACGTGTCTGGCAGAGTCACCTAGGCATGAAATGAGCGTCCCCGCAGTGCCCGGGAGCCGCGGCCATCCTCCGCCTCCCGCCGCGTCCCGCGGGACGCTCCCGGCTCCCCGCCCGTGCCGTCTCCCGGCGGGCGCGGCCCCGGCTCCCGGAGCCGTCGTCACCTTTCCCGGCGTCTCGCGTGTCCCGTTCCCACCCGCGGCATCCGTCGGCCGCGGCCCGGCTCCCGTCGGCTCACCCTCGCCTGCGGAACGTCCCCCGCCGATTTATCCGCCCCCCGCCAGCGCCGCGTGCCTGCTTTTCCGAGCGGCTCGGGGAGCGGGCCGGGAGCGAGCGGGGGCCGCGGTGCCAGCCCCGGCTGAGCTGCCACGCGCGCGTTCTCGGCTTCTCTGTCACATCTGCTTCCAGTCGCACATCTGGCAGCAGACGGCCATTCCAGCTCTTTGCCGGCGCTCCTGGATGCTCCTGCATCCGCGCGGAGGAAGGGCGAGGGCAGGCGGGAGAGGCTCCGGGATGCTCCYGTGCTTAGTCATAATTGCTGTTAATTAACGCTCTGGTCCCTTGGAGCGGTGACCAGAGCACGGGGGTGCTGTGACATCCACATCTGGGTGGCAGCTGGGCCCCAGCCTGGCACCCGGAGCTGTGCTCATGGATTGGGGCTCACCGGATCCCTGGAGCGGGACCACTGGATCAGGAGCCCGTCCCCACCCAGCTGGCAGCCCCCGTTGTCCCATTCCAAGCGCTGGGGGATAAACCCAAGCACTGTCAGGCTGTTACCTGCTGATTCCCACCAAGGAGTCCATTCTGCCTGCCGTACTCATTCCCACAGATGTGGAGGAGACGGTCGGGATAAACTGGAACACCATGTGAGAAACAGCAGAGCAGCCTCTAAGGCCAGCAGGATTTAATAAGGGTGAATACATTTAATAGGTATTATTAATGTGACATCCTGGATTATGGATCAGAGGGGGAGCCCTGACCCTCTTTCCCCCTGAACACGTTTTACACACCACTTCCAAGCCCAGAAATTCCTTCAAGGAATTGCTAATCGGTGCCATGCCACGAGAAGCCAAGAGTAGTGGTGGTTAATAATAAACCAGGCAGCACAGAAAGAACAGATTGCGGTGGGAATTACTGTCTTTCCCGAGATTTGGGGGGTTGGGGGGCTTTTTTGGGTTCGGCACTGTTGTTTTTAGCTGATGGATCCCAGCTGGGACTAAGAATCCGTGTGTTTGTGGAGCTATTTTCCTCCTTGTCTGTGCATCCATTGGGATGCTTTAGCAGATAACAGCATTTCCCCTGTCCCAGTCACACACAAAGTCCTGGGAAAAAAGCTGTGTCCGTATCCTGCTTCTGCATTAAGGAGAGTTTTTCCATTAGAAAAGTGACACTGGGATAGGCCTTGGTGACAGGAATTTGAGCATTCCCAGAAACAGAGGAGCAAATTGAGGGATGCAGGATCTACCTGTGGTTATCCTGAGGATTTAATAATTCACCCTATAAATTACACGCAGGGAAGGCTGGTTCCAGCATTTCCTTGGAGGCAGTAACAGGCATCCCCTCCCAGGGATGTGATGTAAGAATATGCAGGGACCTGCAGCGGGCTCTGGATTTCAAAATCAATAGGAAATTCCCTGCTGCTGTCCATAGGGATGGAGTGGAAATACAGAGGGCAAGTGCTGGGGAGGAGCGTGTGTGTTTATCCTGCACTTGAACTAACAGGGAATGATCCTCTCCAGAGCAGGAGATAAACTGGGAAATGAAATATGGGGCAATAACTGTGTTTAATGTGTGCCTCGTTGGGAGCAGATAGGCCATAACACGACAATAATGAAATATAAATGACCGACATAAAGAAAAAAGATAAAATCAGGTCATTACCGGGGCGTCAGTTCTTTACAAAATAATTGGTAATGACCTTTGATAAAGAAATCACTGCTGGGATATTGCTGACAGCACCGTTGGCAACGGCGGGAACGGAGCAGCCGGCGCTGAATCAGGGACAGGGATGCTCTGTGATCCCATGATTCCATGATTCCATGATTCYGGGAGCTGCGTGCGGCTCTGTGCCTGCTGGAGGCAACCCCTGTGTTCCCTGGGATGTGACCTGCATATCCCTGCGGGGCCAATCCACAGGATCCCCAGGTCCCCTATCAGAAGAATTCCGCTCGAAGTGGGCTGTCTCCGGTTTTCCCAGCTGAGGAAGTGACCCGGAAGCGACAGCACGGACAAGTTCATGCCCAGGGTCCCTGAACTCGCTCGGGGGGGCCGGGCTGGGCGGTGAGGCCCCGCTTCCCAGCGGAATTCCCAGCAGAGAGTTCACGGGATGGAAATGTGCCGCAGGGCTGAGGAACAGCTGCCGAGCGACGCGGCGCGACGAGATCAGCAGATTCCCTGGAACGGGGTGGTGGAGCAAAAGGGAAAAAACCCATCCCAATAGCCCGGCCTCTGCCGGAGCCGCATTCCCGAGCACGGAATCGCTGGGCTCCGTGTGACAAACCTTGCAGCACACCCACTCCCCTTCCCTTCCCCCAGCCCCACGGAGGGAAACGAGAGCTTCACACTTTCCCTAATACCAGCTGGTTCATTTATATTGCAGCAGTTTCCCGAGACAGTTCCTGACAGCGATATCCCAAACACGGGATGAACCCGCCGCGCTCGGCAAAGCGGAGCGTTGGCATCCAAATGGTGAGAGCGGCTCCGGATTCTGACAGAAACCCTGGAAAACCCGGCTGGCCCCCCCAGGCAGAGGCCACGAGGCCCCTGTGGAAGCAGAAGGGATTCGTGCTCTGGAGTTCAGGGTTATTAAGGGTGGAAAAGCATTCCAAGCCCTCCAAGTTCGACCATTCCCTGGCACTGCCAAGGCCACCACTGACGCAAGGGCATCCTGAGGCCTGGGCAGCATTGGATTCAGGGAAAGGAGAAGAGCTGGATCCGGCTTCAGCAGGAAACAAATGGGAAGGGGCAAATTAGAGATGCACAGGAATCCTTATGGGAAAAATACTCCTTTTCAGAATACATTTTTTGGAGCAATTTTCAGGATTAGGTGGGAGTTTATAGGGATTTAGGACCATTCCAGCCTAACACTGCTGGAAACACCCCTCTGCAAACAATCCAGCTCCAGAGGGATTAAATGCCCAAGGATTGCTGTGCATTTTTAATGCCGTCATAATTTAAAAATCATGTCCAATTTTTCATTTAATCTTTGATCCTTTTCCAATTCAAATCATAATTTTTAAGTCTAAACTATTTATTCTAATTCCTACCCGAGCTCTGTCTGGAAATCAGGAAGCTCACAACTTTGAGTGCCTAAAACAGGGAAGGGGAGGCAGGATCGCTCCCATTTCCTTGGGAAAGTGAGGGGAAAAAACAGGTGCTTTAAAATTTTCCGAGGCGCAAACTAAATGACAAAACGCAGGAGCATTTCATTGTTTGAGTTTGGAATAAAAGGCGGATAATTAGGAAATTGGGAGTCTATTAATTTCCCAAATTTACTCAGGCACGAAGCACTGAGCTCTGGTGATATTTGCTTACCTCGTCATTATGCAAAAATATATTAGCTAATTATTTTGACTAATGCAATTAAGATATGCATATTTAGCATAAACTCCACAATAGAAACGTTCCAGTCAGCAGTTGCCGGGTTGCACTCGTGGGCAGCGGAGAGGGAAAAGGCTCCGATGGCAAACGGGAATATCACTCCTGCTCTGCCCGGTGTTGGTTCTGCCACAGGAATTCAGAGGAGGCTGTGCCTGGGATTGCCGGAATCCCCTGGACGCATTTAGGACACTCGGTGCCTCCTTTCATAGAATCGTGGAATGCTTTAGGTTGGAAGGATCTTAAAGATCTCTGGGCAACCTGTGCCAGGGCCTCCCCACCCTCACAGGGAAGAATTTCTTCCCAATATCCCATCTATCCTCGCCCTCTGGCAGTGGGAAGCCATTCCCCCTTGTCCCGGCACTCCGGAGATTTTTCAGTGCCCGGCAGGCTCGCGTGGTCCAGATGTGACCACCGGGATTCAGGAGCGGGGCTCCCACACAGCCCCACTGTTCACTGGGCGCCGTCCCAAGCGTCGCGGGAGAGGAGGGAGCGGCGGGAATGCGAGGAGAGGAAAGCTGGGAATGTTTGGGTGGCTCCCTGAGCCGCAGCTCCAGCTCCGCGGCGCGCTGGCTGTGCTTCCAGCGGAGCCGGTTTGGCTAATTCCTTGGGAACCATGTGGGCTGTCAAATGGCTTCTGCTGTATTTTGTTGCCCTTTCAAATATTTCTCCGCGAGTGGGATGCACCATCTGCCGGCCAATCTGGCGGCGTCTGGAGCAGCGCGGCTCCGAGCGCGRCGCCCATGGGCGCTCCGACACCAGCCGACAGCCAGCACCCAGCTGGAAGCATCCCCGGCACCCAGCCCCGGCTCCCATCCGTGCTGGGAACGGCTGACCTTTAAAGGTCCCTCCTGACCCAGAGTATTCCATGGATGCGGCTGTTCCGTCCCTGGAAGTGTTCGAGGCCGGCTGGGATGGGGCCCTGAGCGGCCAGCGGGTGGCAGGGGCCTTGGAGCTTGGACTTTGTGTCACTTCCAACCCAAACCGTTCCATGATTTGGTACCTGCAGGACCAGGAGTCCCTCCCAGCATTCCCTCCATCCTCAGCGTGCGCAGGAAAGGTGGAGCGAGGATTTCCCCGAGCTGGGGACCGTTCTGGAGCCACAGCACCGAGTTTGAAAGCTCTTCCCCTGCCTTTTTATTGATTCCTTTTTCCATCTTGCACATTCACAGTTCCTGCTGACTCCACACGCTGCTCCCTCTTCCCAGCACGCTCCGATCGGAGCTGCCAGACAGGTTAGAGAAGGCGGATTAGACATTGCTGACGGTGCCGAGAAATCCTCATTTATATCCTGCTGTGGCAAGAACAGGATGGTCTTAGGGAAATCACTCCAGTAATTCCTTGGGGATTGGGCTAGGCTTTGTTATCCAAAGCAAAAGGCTCAGGGATCAGGAGGGGAAAGCAATAATATCAACACTCATCTCCCAGCGTGTCCGAGCGAGGCACCGGGAAAATAATCTCCTTAAGCATGGCCGATCCTCTCCCTGTGCACATCCACAGCCCCGAGTAACACCTACACCTGGGTGTAACGTGTGTGTAACACCCTCCCTGGCACCGACATCCCGTRCGATTTTGTGGCTTTGGAATAAGGGATACCGGGACGAGTTTTGCCAGGCAGAGTTGAAGGGATTAGGGAATGGACTCGCAGGTGGGATTTCCTCGCCGGCGGCTCCAAAACTTCCAGGCACAAAGAGCAGATCTAAGAATAGGAATTGTCTGGTGGCTGCAGGGTTTGCCCCTCCTTGGCTAGATTTTCATCTTATCCGGATTTAGGGAAGTTTGGGGCCGCGGTGACATGACATTTTAAAAAGCACGGGGTTTGTAAGGTCAAGGTGTATCCCAGGAAACAGCCTGCATTTGCTCCTGAGTGCCGGAGATCCCAGCACATCCCGGCTGCTGCTCGGGGTTGCCCCTCCAAAGGCAGTGATTTTATCTCCCCCTCCCAGCACTTTATTCCTTATTATTTTCTAGAAGCTTAATAAGTGTGATGGGAACAGCTTTGGGGGCCAGATTATTCYGGCAGTCGCTGGAATGCAAATCCCATTAGGTTCCCCAGGAGCTGTGCCACACATCTGACAAGGATATCTGGCAGCCCATCTCACCCCCTAGAAGGGATCTCTGCTCCCCTGGAAGCCGGAGTGAAACTTAATCGGGAATTACACCCTCTAAATACCCACGGAGGAGAGAGTGGACTTTGCAAACCCAAAGCCCTTAATCTTCTTAGGTAATGAGGGAAAAAGCGATGGAGATGGGGATGGAACTCTCCAAGGGGAAAGCAGGAGCTCCGGTGATTGGGGGCTGCTGGAAAACTCCGGCTCTCCCTCTGTTTATCCCATTCTCCACTTCATTACCATTCCCGACTATTTTTAAACCCCCCCCCCCCTTGTAAACAGCCTGCTGGAAAGAGAAAAGCAGCTCCCAGCAGCCGGCAGAGAAGGCCTTTTCCTTCCCCGTTTTCCATTTAATTAATTCCACGAGGACAGGAGGAGAGAGGGAGGAAACCTCGGGACTGTCCGTGGATCCTGTGAAATCGCAGTGCCACAGGGATGCTGCTGGGAGATCCCAAGGATTCTCCAGGTTAAGGAGTGGCCAGCCTTTCCCATGGGTCTCTGGCACAGAGCGGGAATGCGGCAGTGTCGGGGCAGAGCCAGGTGGGACTCCTGGAGATATCCTGATGGCAAAGATGCTCCATCATMCACGCTTTCTGCTCTCTGGGAGTTTATGATGCCGGAGGAAGGGCCTCTATGGGCCCTGGATCAGCACTGGGCTGGGAGAGTGCAATTCCCAAATCGCAGGAGCAGCGCCTCCAATGCCTCCTCCCTGGTGAGGTCCTGCTAATTATTAAGAAATAATCCAATTAATAAGAAATAATCTAATTATTAAGGTCACCATTGTGCTGGTACCCTTATTGGAAGGGGCTGCCCAGGGAATTCATGGAATCACCACCCCTGGAGGTGTCCAAGGAATGATGGATGTGGCACTGAGTGCTCTGGGCTGGTGACAAGGTGGGGATCGGGCACAGGTTGGACTCCATGATCCTGGAGATCTTTTCCAACCTCAATGATCYCGTGATTCTGTGATTCCTGTAGCTTATTTCCTGGGAAAAGTCACTTCTGTGTGACCGTGTGGAGATGCCCAYGGAGCCCTGGGTGCCACATCCTTCCCGGCACGGTCCCCCGTGGATGCTGGAATTCCATTCCAGGCGGTTTTAGCAGGAAAACTGCAGCACAGCTACATCTGCGTGGCAGCTGTGGCAGCCTGAGATAGGCACAGAAATCCCACTTTCCACGTTTATTTTTAGCCAGAGGAGCTGGAATCGATATGAAAATCCCAGTGGAATAAATCTGARCAACAGGGGTAGGAAAGGATCCAAGGTGTGAGGGACTGACCATCCTGTCTGTGCAGGATTAATCAGAAAGCCATGGAAAAGTTTGGGAAGGACCTTAAAGATCACCTAATTCCACCCCCTGCCCTGGGCAGGGACACCTTCCACTGGAGCASRTTGCTCCAAGCCCCATCCAGCCTGGCCTTGGACACTTCCAGGGATCCAGGGGCAGCCACAACCTTTCTGCTTGATCATGGATGGTGGGGGAAAAGGATAAGCAAAAAAAAAAATGGCAAAGCAAACTTCAGCTGCGCCTTGCTGGGAAAACTGGAAAGGACACAGCTTCAAGTAATGCTTATTTTTATTTAGGAAAACATGATCCGAGGGGCCTGTTTCCAARGAAAGCAATCTGGGATGTGTCTGGGCTGAGCACACGATGTCATCYCGCTGCAAAAAAAGCAAACACGGTACCAGGATGTCCAAACAGGAATGTCATGTGGGAGACACATGAAGGGATCCCTCGCTCCAGGAAGGGCTCAGCTGGAGAACAGGCTCTGGCCTGGGCACAGCCTCGGGAGAAGCTGTGGAGCGACTGGAGCCGGGCCAGGGAGAGCAGCAAGAACCATGCGACACGGAAAAAATGCCCTGGGAGGGAAGATGGAAAGAGTTGGGTTTGTTTAGTCTGGGAAAATGTGGGAGAAGGAAACGTGCTCTTCCATATGTTGGGGGCTGTGGCAGAGAGGGAAGAGCTGGATCCTCCCAGTGCTCACAAACATGGGACAAGGTCCTGGCCAGCTGAGCACACCTGAAATTAGGGATTTTGCAAAGGAATCAAATGAATTTGTTATCCAACAAAAGAAACAGCACCATTTCCTGGTATTTTTCCCCTTTTTTCATCCCCACGACGGAGCGGGGGAGGCACGCTGGGCTGGAGCCGGAGCACGGAGCGGGATAATCTCTCCCTGCTGCCCTGCTCTGGGGAAAACATGAGGGAGCGAGCACAAATCCGGCGTGTTCCAGCTCTCCCACGGAATGTTGGATCCCAGGACAGCCGCTCCTCGGGGAGGGAGGAATTTGTGACCTTGTTTAGCTGAGGCAGCACCGGAGCTGCCGGAGCAAAGCCGCCGTAAGCACTTCCAGCCCAGCTGGAAGGAGGTCACGGAGCAGGCGGGATACCTGCGGCGCCGGGAAGAGCGGGAGAGGCCGGGATCAGGCAATGGGAATCAAAGCATTTCCAAGGCAGAGCRGGGCTGTCCATGGCTGCTTCAAAGCTGGGAATTGCAGCATCCACGAAGCCACCTGAGGGTGGGGGGGGGGAGTTGTGTCACCGCGACGCTCCGAGCGCTCCGGGAAGCCGAAGGAGTTCGGAATTGGGGAGCCCCATTTCCATTAGGGTTTCCATTGCCATTTTGCCTAATTAGTCTCCAATAATTAATGCTGCGAGCKCAGCGGCGATGGAATCAGACACGAGGCTGGTGAGGAAACCCCATGGAAGCCATCCGTCTTTGGATAGTAATGATTATGTTCTTTTTTATTATTAAAGATCCCATTAGAAAGAATTTATGATTTTTCCCCTTTGTGGGAGAAAGCATCAACATTCCGTCGGCTGCTCCCGGTTTTGGTGCGGAGCAGCCGCGGATCCGTAATTAGGCACAGTTAAAAAGAAATTTTGCCTGAATGGCTTTTGGGGAACATTACATCCAAATTACAGCCCCGCCGATTTATTTCCAGGGAAAAGACGCTCCCAATAAATAACTCAAATCCAGTCGGTCTGAAAAAACATTTAGATCCGGAGGAAAACAGGCAGGGAAGGGAATGAGGGGCTGGAAACCCGCCGGGGAGAGGGTTGTGCCGGAGGGTGGATCCAGACTTCTCCGCAGCTTCCATCTGGGAAGCCCAAAACTGCAAATCCTACTGAGGTGCTCCCAGGAAAGGAACGAGACGTGGGGATGACAAGGAAAGCCAAGGAACAGGTTCTGGAATTACACAGAGTGGAGTCCCAGCCTTGGGAGTCTCTAGCCAGCTCAGCCAATGTGCTCCTGTCTGCTGGAAAAGCTCCAAGCTGGGAAAGGCCATGGACTGCTCCCACTGCTCCCAGGCATGGAGARCAGTCACAGCAAGGAACTCTCCATGGATAACAGGGAGAGAAGTGGTTCCAAACTGCCAGTGCTGGCAGCACTGGGAAACAGGAAAAGGGAACAGCTCTGTGATAAGGGAGGAAGGAGATCCTCATTCCCAGGGTGGGGAGGGGACATTCCAGCCAGGTCAGTGCCTCCTGGGCATTCCCAGATTTCCCACTGCTCCCTGCCTTCCCTGAGCAGGCAAAGCCATTCCCTGATGGAACCAGGTGGCCTTTAAGGGCCCTTCCARCCCAAACCATTCCATGATTTCAAGTCCAGCAGAAATGAGCAGCCCCTGGCACAGCTCCAGAGCTTCCCTAGGAAGGCAGCTCTGTGGATTCCATGTCTCCTCTACCCGGTTGTTTCCAAGACACAGCATTGACACTTCCATGTTGTCAGTGGTCCCAGCTTTTTCCAGCTATAAACAGCACATTTTCCCAGGATCGTGCTGTTCCAGCTCAAGGTGCAGGTTCATCCCTTCCATGGGTGCCATCTCTGCAGCTGCGCTTGGAAGTGCTTTTAATGGGAAGCCATTACAAGAGGAAGTCATTTGGAGATCATTCCCATGCTGGGAAATTTTGTTTCCGGAGCCATTTAATGCAAATTTCAGTCTTTGCTTGTTGGGAGTTGATGAATTCCRACGGCGCTCGCCTCGAGTGAAAAGATCCGAGTTTTACGCCGTCGGATTCGCCGTGGCTCTTAAAAACAATGCCCGCACAACTCCCATTTAATGTGGGAATTCAGCTTTTAATTCCCAGCCCACAGCGCTGCGCAGCCCGGAGTTTGGCAGGCGGCTCCRCTCCGTCTCCGGGAAGGATGTCGGGGGGGAGCCTTTTCCATCCCGAATCAAATGGAATTGGTGATTTGCATGCACCTTTGGAGTCAAAATCAAACATTTGCCCTGGCTTGGCCCCCGCTTAATTAAAATGATGAGAAGGCGCGATAGGCTTTTGGTGTGAGGCAAAAAGGATGCACAGCCCTGAAATTTGGAACAAACATAAAAAAAATCGYGAAAGGCATGGTTGGAAGTGATAAGGAATGCCAAGACTATGCATTACACGGGATCACGGGATGAAAATAGAAAATATCCTTAAAAAAAATCCCGGCGTGCTGTGAAACTGTTGTGGGAAGGGCTGGATTGGATTACAGGCTTTATGGATAATGTGCCCGCACCCAGCGCTGTCCGGSTCTGTCGCCCCAGCTGAGGGGGTTAGGAGAGGGAAGGGAGTGGGAATTTTCTCTCGGATACGGGCTGGGAGAAGCRCTGGGTTCCTATTTGCATTTGTGAGCACAGATTCATTTCTTTAATTGGAAGTTTAATGCATTTTAAATGAGTCGAAATGCAAGTTCTGGAAAACAACTGCTCATTTCTAAGGAGCACCATCCATTTTGGGAGGCAAGGGTTCCCTCTCTGCTATTCCCATCTCTTCTGTCTCCAGGAATTTTGGGTATTTCAGGTAAACTGCCTTTTGTAAACATTGAGGCACCAACTTTCCCTTGGCCTTTCAAACCGTAAAGTGCAGGAATGAGGAATAGGGGCATGTCCCGGGGAGGAGGAAGGGGGGTGCCCCAGTGTATTATTCCCAGGCATGAATTCCACGATGAAGGACTTCATCCCACTTCCACACTGCTTTTCCACCATCCTCTGGAGTCACCAGATTGGAGCACAAGCAGGGAAGGGGTATAAAGTTTTAAGAACACGTTTTCCCCACCAAAAAAAAAAAAAAAAAGAAGGAGAGTTTATTTTAAAAAATGTAATTTCAAAAGGCCATTAAAAGAGCTGATTGAAATAGATTTTTTTTTTTGCCCAAGACCAAATCACCACTTGAACAGCTGAGCTATTTTTAGCCCCAAAGCTTCGCACTTTTAAGTTGCTTGTTTGATACCAGTAAAATAAAGAACAAAGGAGGAATTCATCCAGCTCGATTTAACCCTCCGAAATCTGGGCTCTGCTTTTAGCCTGATCCCTTYGGAGCCATGGGAAGGAGCCAGGCTCCTCCAGGACCTCCATCCCACCTGCCCTGGGAATGTCCCCGGAGATGTGGCGATTTAAGGGTGATTGGCATAACCACCGTCCCAATTCCGTGTCAGCTGCACGCAGCAGCTCCGTGGGGTGAAATTCCTTCCCATATTTATTCTCCTCTTAGGAAGAGCCCCACACTGGGGCTCCAGCAGCCCATCCCGTTTCCTACAGCACCACCAGAGCTGACTTTATTTTAATTTGTAAATACTTTGATGTCTGGGGACTTGGCTCTTGTACAGTCCTAAACTTCCAGCGGGAGGGAACAGTTTCCAGGACTTTTAACTTGACTTGATTTCCCACTATTCTTCATGATTTGCATTGATCTCAAGGGGGAACTGTTCATTTCCAAGCGGGATTTTCTCCTGCTCTTGGGCTTGCTGCTCTTCCAGGAGTCACGCAAGGCTCCGCTCCCGCAAACCAAGCCGTGCATCTGGTCTGGGAAGCACTGGTGGGAATGGGAATAGAAGGGGCCAWGCAGCAAAACTCCAGATGATTTGGGAAGGGGAGAGGAGGAAGCAGAGAGATGCAAAGCGGATAAGCTGGCCTGGGAACTGACACTGGGGGAATTTGTCCCACTGTCACCATCCCTGCCCTTCCTGYGGTGTCTGAGGGAAGAGGGAAGTGTAAGAAAATTCCATTTTCCCCTGTGACTGCGGCAATGTTCCCAGAGGACCCGTTTTSCCATCTCCCCCTGTAATATCCCAGGGTGTCACCTTGAAACCGAGCCRGTCCTCAGGACTCTTCTCCTGATTTCGGTGCCCCAGAGCCCCTGGCTGCTCCCAAACCACCTCATCCTCCRCGGATAAACCCTAGGGATTCACTAGCGAGGGGAACGCCGGGTGAGGACAAAGCCTGGCACAGCAGCCCTGGCTCTGCCCACAAAACACCCCGGAACGSGAGAGGCACCAGGAACTGGGGGCTGGGAGAAGCTGCTCCTGTCCCCAGGACAGGARGGAACCCGGGCCAAGCAGTTCTGTGTCTGGCGATCCCAGATCCCAGACCGGGATCAAGCACTGTCGGGATGCAGCACATCCCTGAAACCTCGGCCGGCCCTGCTGCCATCCTGCGGGGCTTTTAGGGCTGTCAGGTACGCTGGGATGCCCGGAGCGGCTCCTCGCCGGGGGTCAGCTGGAGCCAGGGATGCACATCCATCCATCCATCCATCCCATCGCCGGGAAGACGCCGGCTGCAGCCTCCAGGCGCTCCCAGCTCTGCGCCAAGCCGGGATTTAATGCGCTTTTCCGAGGAGACGCGGCCCCCCCCCGCCCCCCGCGCTGTTCTGGTTTGGTGCCCAGAACATCTGGTCACCCTATAGCCTTTTTTTAATCCAATCGCGCCGTTCCCTCGGCACATTCCCGGCTGCCAGCAGCTGAGCTGCGGCTCCTGGCACCGGGGAGCCAGCGGGGCTGAGCCCATCCCGGCTCCGATTCCGCATCCCGCCGGCATAGGGATGTTTGTTCCCGGTTTATGCACAGGATTCACCTCCGGCTTGAGGCACAGCAGAGAGGTTTGAGGGCTGAGCTGTGCGCCCGGGGCATCATTCCCGCTGGTGGGGATGGATCCCGGGAATGGCCTCTGCCGTGCGTCAGGCACTGGGAATGGCCCCGCCGTACCTTTTCCTTTAGGAAGTCCCAGCAGGGATGGCTCCTCGGCCTGGACCTCACCAGAGCTGGAGCTCACGCCCTGTCTGGAGCTTTGGCTTGTGCTGCGCCGCCGGGGTCAGTCCTGAGGTGACCCAGACCCCACCTGGGAGCATTACTTCCCAAGGGATAAATCCTTTGTTCTCCCAGCAGGATGCCCTGTCCAGCCTTGCCTCACTGGAGTGCTTCCCTGGAATTTTGGGGGGCCTGGCTCTGGCTGGGGCTCGTCTGGCACTGCCCCCACAGAGGCCTCTTTACCTGCAGTCAGCTGCTCCAGCACACGCTGCGGTAGCCAGACTTCCCTCTCTCCTGTGGATTCCCTACAAATCCATTTAAAATGTTGCTATAATGTCAAAAAATACCCTCAGGACCATCAGATTGCAGAGGCCTGACTTAAAAAAATAAAGCCCAAGGACCTCAGCACATGGAGCCAAATGGGGTGGGGCTGGAATGGGGATAAATCGCTCTCCAGCACAGCACCAGAACGGCTCCTGACGGATGCTCCRGGGTGTGGGCACCTGGAGTCCTCTGCAGGGCCATTCCAAGGGGGCAGGAGCACCGGGATCACTCCCAGGGAACAGGAGCATCACCACTAGGGTCACCCCAAAGGACTGTCYCAGCCGCTCCTGGGCGCAGCACTGTCACCCCGAGGGATGTGGGTGTCCCTGTGCAGTAGCATTCCCAGCCTGACCCCCCCAGGTYGTCCCGCTGGAACGGGAGCAGGAGAAGCTCCCACAGCGTGTGTTTGGGTTRGGAAGACGCTCAATATTAGCAGAAATCCGAACATTTCACAAAGCCAACCAAACCGGGCGCTGTTTTTTCCCTGGTACCTCCGCCGTGCCGTAAATATTCCGAGATGTTCACCAAAGGATTACAAATCGCAGTGTGGGCTCTCAGTCTGGCGAGGAGCAGCACAATCTCTGGTATTTGCGAGTGATATTTGGAATCCTAACCCCAGAAGAAAATCGTCAGGCAATAACATCCTGTTTTCCACGGAGAGCGTTCCGCTTCCCCAGCAGTGGGAAAAGGCTGCTCCTCATTCCTGAGCAAGGCATGTAATACCCTCTGCTTTACACTCCGAGCTGGGAGCAAATATTTTTCCAACAACATCACCGCGTGGAAAGCGTTTTGCACATCCCGAACCTTCTCGGCGCGTTGTTTTGGGAATAAAACACAACCTGCTGGAGCGGTGCCAGGCCGGGAGGGACAGCTGAGCTCACGGCATCCAGCTGAAAGCGGGGAGAGTGAGGTGGGATTTGGGAAGAAATCCTTCCCTGGGAGGATGGTCAGGCCCTGGCACAGGTTGCCCWGAGAAGCTGTGGCTGCYCCATCCCTGGAAGTGTCCAARRSCAGGTTGGACRGGGCTTGGAGACRCCTGGGATAATGGAAGGTGTCCCTGCCATGGCAGGGSTTGGAATGGGATCRGGTTTAAGGTCCCTTCTCGCCCAAACCATTCCATGATCCTGCGGTTCAGGCTCCTGTTCTACAGGAGACTTCCCACAAGGTGGCGCTGCTCCATCTGCTTTTCCCAGTGCGGCGGTCTGGGAAGCCGGGAGAGGTTCGGAATCACGGAGTCGTTCCAGAGCCACAGAACGGCTTGGGATGGAAGGGACTTTCGAGGTCATCCAGTCCCATCCCCTGCCCCSAGCAGGGACACCTTCCGCTATCCCAGGTTATTCCAACCTGGCCTTGGACACTTCCAGGGATTGGGCAGCCACAGCTTCTCTGGGCAACTTGTGGCAGRTCCCTTCCACCCTCCCAGGGAAGAATTCCCTCCCAATATCCCATCTAACCCTGCCCTCTGGCGGTGGAAAGCCATTCCCCCTTCTCCTGGCATTCCATGCCTTGTCCCAAGTCCCTCTCCAGCCCTCTTGGAGCCCCTTTAGGCCCTGGAAGGGGTCCCAAAGCCTCTCTAGGGAGCTGCCACGTGCCCCATCCCGGGCGCTCAGGGRAGGGAACGTCGGCCCTCTGAGACTGGAATGAAAGATATGACAGATGGCTGAAAAAAACCTAAAAAAGCAATTATCAAAGGGGAAGGGTTTGGAACATGTCCTTTGAAATCCAAATTTGTTTAGCATTTTTAGCAGCTGAAATAATTTTCGGAGCATCTGATGAGAGCTCTGAGTGCTTCCTTCCCTCCTCTCCCTCGCCAAGCCATCCGTTCGAAGGCTGCCACTGGCACAGCCAATTCCCTGCTTTAGTGCCATTGGAATTTTTCGTTGGGGAATGGTGGAATGAGSGGGTGTCCTTTGGAAACGCTCCGTGGCTCTGCAGAAGGTGGCAGGGCCGTGTCCTGGCAAGGGGCAACTTCCCTGTTCCCCCTCTCTATTCCTCTTAAAACAGCAGTAGTAGGAAGTTTTCCCTAAATCCAGGTGCAGTTCCCATATGGACAGCAGCACCAAAATCCAACATCAGCTCCCAGCTCCTGTGGATTTCCTCCTTGTCCCTGGTGGACCCCTTCCCCTGGCACCCCCCTGAGCCCACAAACCGTGGGTGCTCCCATGGGATGAATCCGGAGCTGCCCATCGGCACCMCGGGGACTGCAGCCCAATCCTCCACATAGGGAACCTCTGGAGATGCTTCACATCCAATGGGATGAGTCTCGGAAAAGAGGATAACAAGGCCCTGAAGGAGATTAAAGTTCGCTCCTCCTGGTGTGAATGTGGAGGACAAACCCCCTCTAATCCCACTCCAAAGGGGAGATCCAAGGCCTTTAAGTCTCTTAAGCCGCGTTCGTTTGGGCTCAGCCGGGAACTCCCTCCGGCTCGTTCCCGCTGCCAATCCGGGGGGACAGCGGGGACTCTGTGCCAGGAGCTGGAGCATCCCTCGGGAGAGAGCACCAGGACCCGGCACTGCCCGGGACCTTTCCTGCCTCTAAGCCTCAACAATCCCATGTGGTGTCCAGGAAATTCCCACCTAGAAAAGGGGGATAAAAACAGGGAAGAAAAAAGAGCCTTGAACCACAGAGCCACCCCTGGGCACCACATGCTTGGCTGCAAAAGCTTCTCTTTCCATGGAAAAATGAAGGATAACTGAACCTTCACAGTGAACAGGCACATCCCAGCAGGCTAGGGGGGCTATAAAACCCCCAAATCCATGTTTTTCCCTGGGGTCAGGTCAGTGGGATGGCAGYGAGGCCGTGCACTTGCTTTGGTTAAGGGTCTCCGGATCTCCAGGGATTCCCAAACCAGAACTGCACACATCATCCCTGGAAAAACTTCACACAGCCTTGGAGCAACTTCCCAGGTCTGAGACTTGTTTTCTTCTTTCAGTAGGACTGCGATGGAGGCAAATCCTGGGTTTCCTGGGATGGAGCTATAAAATAAAGCTGATTTAATCAAGGAGACTTAGTCAGGAATGTGGAGTGGGAAGAGTTTGGGAAGACACTAAATCTTGGCGGATTTTGAGGGGGGGCCGAGATGTGACTCCCCCTGGGGGCATGAGGTTCTCAGTCAAAGTTTTCAAGCCTGTTCCCAGGATTTCCACTAGAAATTCCACCTTTTTCACCCAACACAGATTCCTGAGCATCACCCAAAGAACCCTCCCTGTCCCAGCGACTCCAGTRTCTCCTGGAAATGGTCCCACATGGGCTGGAAAAGCAGCAGTTTTCCCATGGCTGAGGAAACACCAGGCTGCAAATTGGGCCAGCCGGTGAGAAAGCTGGAAGGTGCTGCCAGGTGCGCGGCTTCCTACCTGGAACAGCGATATTCCGCTGGAAAATCCAAGCGCGAAGAGAGCGAATCTGCAGGATGGAGGCGATGCCGGCGGTTGGGGCTGAGCGAGCGCAAGGAGCTGGAGCATGGATAATGTAATTACACATCCACTCCTTGTGATGGACGAGCAGGGAAGCAGCACTAATCCCCAATCCGATACCTGCAGGGAGGACGATCGGGAACAGCTGTTTGGACAACGAGGAACGATCCGCACGCGCTCCCGCTTCCGCAGGCTCCCGGCACAGCCAGCGCCCGGCCGCTCCCTCGGCACCGGTGACAAGGAATTCAGTAGTGCTGGGGAGGAAATGACAGGAGTTCTTCCCAGAAATCCTGCTGCCGACTCGTTTATTATGGCAGGAATGGTGTGGCTGTTCTTGGAGAGGATTTCTCCRTGATTTCCCAAAGTCATTCCCGGTTTGCTCCCTGGATCAGGGAACACAAAGCCTCGAGCCCAGTGGGTGCTGTTGATGCGGGGGGGCAGTTGTTTGGGGATTTGGGAGTGACAGTCCTGGAAACARCACCTCTCCCTTTGGATTGCTCTGGGAGTGTCCTGCTCCGTGGCTGGGAGGGTGTTCCGCTGCCGGTGCCGTCGGAGCACATTTCATTCCAGAGCCTCCAAGCTCTTTACCTTGGCCTTACGGTGCTTTAATAACCTGTGTGTTATTTACACCTCATTCCCACCTCTGGAACTCTTCTCACATTTTAGGGAATGATCAGGTGACTCTTGGGATATTCCAGCACACGCAGGTGTTGTCCTGTGGCTGCTCCCACTTCCAGGTTTTTCTGTGTCCCTGAGGGAAATGGAAGAAAGGCAAAATATTTGTACATATGAACCAAGGATGTCCCTGAGGGCTGAATCCAGGGGCACCACAGCCAGCTTTCCCAAAGGCGCTTCCATGGATAACACTCCTCCTCAGAGCCAATTTCAGGAAGTGCAGGATCAAAAATAGTGGCACTTTAAAATGTGGATCTCTCAGGTGTGGCACAACTTCCAACAGGTTCCTGAGGCTGGGAAGATTTTCCAAAGGGTTTTCAGTGGCTGGGGACTTGTTCCAAATAGAGGACTCTGGGAAAACAGCAGCTTGAACCAAAGAGTCTGAATTCCTAAAATTGTAGGATACAGAGAGATAATATGGTGTCTCTATACAGTTATCTGTATTATAAGGTTATAAATATTACAAAGTGTTACATATTATAAAAGTATGTGTGTTATAAAATTATATTTAACATTACATTTATTACAGAATTATACCTTCTCTGAAGTGTTATATATTATAAAATTATTTCTATTATAAAATTATATCTATTATGGATTTATATCATATAAAAAATGTAGTTATGTTAAATACTATCTGTATTCAGAGATATAATCTCTATTTTTGACAGASATCCTGGATAACATTTCTGCTGCGACAGGAGCTCCCCCGGCCCCACCCCGTGCCCAGGATCCGTCCGGGAGCATCCGGCCCTTCCATCCCCCACAAAGGCACGGCCCCATCCAGGCTGGATCCCGCCCGGAGCACATGCAGGTAGGCAGTGGGATTTTTTCCATCGGGAAGTGGTGGATATAGGTCAGGGAAGCACGAGCCCGGAGAGAAATCCGAGTGGAGTTTGGTGTTTGGGAGGAATCTGCTCGGTTGGGTTAAACCCGAGTGGAGCCGCGGCCGCTTGAACAATTCCGACGGAATGTTGGCCAATGGACACGGTGCCATGTGTGTCCTGCTTTCGGGAATTCATGTCTCCCCCTCCTTAGCCACCTACTGCTGTTTGCTTTATTAGTGACATTCTGGCCACGATTCCCGAGGGCAGGAAGGGAAAGGGAAATCTGGCTCCTGTCTTCATGGCAATGATTCCGAGTCTCAGGCCCGGCTTCTCCTCAAGCTGGGCTGCAAATAAAGGGAATTAAGATTTGCTGCTCGTGAGGGATCGGGTAAGGCTCTGTATTCATGGAATCATGGACAGGGACACCTTCCACCATCCCAGGTTGCTCCAGGCCCCATCCAACATGGACGTTTCCAGGGATGGGGCAGCCACGGCTTCTCTGGGCAACCTGGAGCAGATCCCATGGGATCCAGGGCTGGGCACCCTCAGGAAATGCTCCCTGCATTTGTACTTTACGACGTGACTCCCCAGCCCAACCGTTCCAGCTCAAATAATGATTCCCATTAAAGGAACGCCGGCGCTGCCGGATAATGCGCGCAGGATAAAGGAGGCATTTAGGAGGATGGAAAACTAATTGGTTTAGGAATCAAATTTGAAAAATGCACCATCTTCCCGGAGCAGTGGGAGTGCAAAGCCTCCGCCGTTAATGAGCTGCCTCCAAAGGAGGCGGATGTGTCATATTTCTCTGGATGAGTTTGCATTAGGAAGCCGCTGAGATGGGAATAGTCATTACCTGCTTCCCACAAAACCATTGGCTCCTCCGGAGTATCCCGACGCGGCTCGGGAAGGCGTCGTGCGCGCGAGGCCGGGAGCAGCCGGCGCCGTGCGCAGGTGCTGCAATGGCTCTTTAGGAACAACCCACGATGGATATTAGAGGAATTTGGGAACCTCTCAGTCCTGATGCCTTAGCTCACATTCCTAATGAGGCTCATTTACTGGGGCAAACATCTTTTTCCTCATTATTTCTCTGGAATTCTGAGTACGTGGGGCTGGGTGGTGGCTGAAAATATTCCATTCCATTCCATCCCATTCCATTCCTGTTGGCAGCCAYGGCCACAAAAGGCCAGGGAGCACCTGCCAGGTGGTTTGGAGCATTTGGGAAGCTGCTCCTTTTTTCCCTCTCTGGTCAGGGAGRCGGGAGCTCCATCTCCCAAGCAGAGCCCGAGTGTCCCTCTTGGGCCAGCAGGCAGCTTGGAAAAGCACTTGGAAAGGTCAGGAGAATACATTAAACTGTCTCCCGGCCACCTCGGCAGATGCCAGCGGCTCTTCCCTGGCCAGAACCTCGGGCAAAGCGGGAGAGCATCACCTTTCCCAGGCACAGGGGAAAGCAGGCAGTTGGCTGAGTGGGTGTTAGGAGAAGGAATGGGAAACAGCAGCCACGGAGATGGGAGTCAGTCATGATTATGGGATAGTACCCAGACATGGTGCTGCCTGTGGGGTTTATCCAGGCTAAAACTCCACTTTGGGAGTTTGAATCCCACCCTTTGCATTTGGGCCCCAAACGCTTTTGGTTTAGCCCCAAAAATCCTGCTGGTCATTCCCAGCACGGAGCAGACACCGTGTCCTGTCCCTCCCCGTGCTGGCATTCCCAAAAAAGCACCAGCASGCTGAGGAGGGGCGAAGACCCTTCCCAGGACATGCCAATCCTGCCTTATGCTGGAGCTGCTGGTGGTACTGGTGGAAAAGCCCTTTGCACATGCCGGGGACAGARGGAGGCAGGAAGGCAGTTCTGGAGCTGGAAAATATTCTTTAAATCAGAAGAATTAAGAAATAAGAGCTCCAGATCCTGCTTCCAGCTCCCACTGCGCAGCCCCGCTGGATCGAGGGATTGGGGGAGAGCGGAATTTGGCCACTGGCTGGCAGAGATAAGCCCTGCACGCTCCCGAATGCGGAACAGGGATAATGACGTGATATTCCCGCTGATAACAAACCCTCCCCGTTATCAGCAGCCACGGAGGCGTTCCCGGTGTTTGTGTTTTCAGTGGAACACGTTCCGTGAAAATCGATATCACGGTGAAGTTGTTGTTCCCTATGGAAAATGGAAATCAATCCCCGAGACTCCTCGGCCCTGGGGGTGGTGGAGCTGAGGGGAGGAGCTCTGATGATGCTTTAAAGAATCATGGAATGGTTTGAGTTCAGAGGGATTTTATGGATCATCCCATTCCAGCCCCTGCCACGGGCAGGGACACCTTCCACTAGCCCAGGTTGCTCCAAGCCCCATCCAAGCTGGCCTTGGACACGCTGAACGCAACCTGAACACCAAGTCGGAGCCGGGAAAAAGTCTCCCGGGATCGGGAGCTCCCTGCAGAGAGTGTCCRTGGCCATTCCTGGGGGCGGGAGCGGGACCATCCCCACGTGCCCTGAGCCCGCCGGCTCTTTGTGCCAGCTCTCCCCAGCTCCACGTGTTTACATTCCTGCTGCTTAATATTGCTGCGATCTTCCCTGGCATCAGCCACTCGGAATTTTTCTCCTCCCACTTCACACCTCGCCGGAGCCTTCTGGTCCCGCAGCAGATGCATTGTGAAGCTTCTCCTTCTCCGGCGCCCGCATATGCTCCACGAGAAGTGTTTGTTTCTTTGAGCAGCTCCCAGTTGGGATGTGACGGGGGGGGRAAAAAAAAACAAAACCCCTCCCAACTTTTTTTTGGCCTGGGCTCGGCAGCCCCCAGCGCCGAGGAGCTCCAGGGGTCCCGGCGTCACCCCCGCCCGCTCCGTGCCAGCGCTTCCCGTCGGAGCCTCCGCCGCGCACCGGCTCCCAAAGATAGAAACGGGGCTCGTGCATCCCCGGCGCGGCCAGAACATGGTGGGAGGTGCCAACTGGGAGCACAGAAACCGGGATGGAGCCGCGCCGTTGCCTAGTGATGGATGCCGGGAGAAGCGCGGGCAGGCTGGCATTTCCCGCGGCGGGAACGCCGGCGCCCACCTGGCACCGGGAAAGGGGCGCCGAGGGGAGAGGGCGCACGGAGTTCACCCGGAGCCGGGGAYTCGCCCTCTGGGGGAAACTGAGGCACGGCCAGGGCTGGGTGGGCACAGCTCCTGCCTCTCCTCAGGGATGCCTGGCTCCAAGGAGCTCCTGTAAGGACACGCTAGGAAAATATCCCCATGGAATATCCCAGCAGGTGCTGTTGGGAAGCCTGGCCCAGCTCCGGCTCGCTCCAAGGGCCGGTGAGACTCTGCTCCAGGCACCCTGCACAGAGCCAGCAGAATTCCTGTCTGGATTAATAGCCCCGTGCAGGGGTTTTTRTGGAATGGCTCTGGACACAGCTGCCACCCATAAAATCCCTCAGCCTGTGCTTTTATTCCTGTTGGAAAAGGTATTTGGTTACAATTCCTGCAAAAGTGGGGATGGTAGAAATAACGGTGTCCTGCAAGCCSTAACACATGTAGGAGTTTCACTTCCCAGGTTATGGAATTCCACATCCTTTATAAAAGCAGTATTACACCATAATTCAGGATGCTTCCCAAAGCCTTTGTCCTCTCTTTGCCATGAGGTGCCGAGGGAGAGGTGTCCTGTCCTGCGAGGCTTTGGGAGGGAATTCACATTTTTCCCATTTCAACCTGGAATTGCACCTGGCAAAACGCTGCCCCTCTCCCAGTCCCTCCCAAACCAGTCCCCGACTGGGAAYAGCTCTTCAGGGCACTCCATTCCCAGGCTTCCGGCCGTTCCTTCCATCCACTCCACCTCACCTTGGCTTCCAGACAGCGGGAAGGGAGGCTGGAGCGCCGTCCTTGGCATTCCATCACCGCGGCTCTGGCGGGAGGAACAGATGCTCTCCCTGCTCCCGCTGTCCTGGAAGTTGCTGAGCAATTTGGGGGTGATGGATGAGACGCTCCGAGATGATTTCCAAGCGTGCCATGGGAAAGAGACCCCCATTCTTCCCACAGGAGGGTCTCCCAGACAATGGGAATTGTTCCGGAGCGGGCCCAGCGTACTCTCCCTTGGTCCCTGAGGAGCCCAGGGCTGATCCTYGGGGGTCAGCACGGAGCTGTATCCAGCAGCAGATCCCGTGGGATGTGCAGCACCGGCAGCTCCAGAGGGCGCTGCCCTGTCCCTTCCCAGCTCCACAGCCAGCTGGAAAGAACCAATTTCCCATTTTTCCGCTGTCTTGCGCGAGGAAGGCGGGATCCATCCCCCGGCAGGTCCCGCTGTCGAACATGTTGCCTTCACAACATGACACGGAGCCTTAAAAACTCACAGAGAGACTAATTACTGCCGGAAAATTCCCTGTTTCCTGGAGATGGAGATGACAGCCCGGCCCCGGCCCCCGGCTGCTCGGGCAGCTCTCCCGGGAGGTGCTGTCACAGCCCTGTCCTGCTCCGGGCTCCCATCCCCCCGGGATCCCAGCGGGATGGACGTGCCGGGGTCTCCGGATCCAGCAGCACCTAAGCCAAGCCTAAAATAAGTCCAATTTTCTCTCTTCTTCCCAGAAAGAATATGAATTCTTGGATAAAAMTGGGATGAAACGAATGCTGCCATAGCTGCAAATAAGACTCCCGCTCCAAGATTTTATCCACAATAAAATGCCATGGGATAATTGATCGGGGAGCTGGGCTGGGGCTGAGGAATCGGCTGGGTGGTGTGTGAGGAATGCAGTGCAGAGCGTTTATATCCAGATAATCCGAATTTCCCTGGAATCAGGAAGTAATAGCACATGAAATCCCCCGAAAAGCCCAGGAAAATCGACCTGGGAGAGCACATTGTTTTCCATGAAATATGGAGCTGTTCCATGCCTTGAGCAGAGGTGAGGAGGAAAAACATCTTTACTCCCTTTGGAGCTGCTTGAGAAGTGTAAAAGCTTTAAATTCCAATGGTTAGAAATGGGGGGAATTTCACCAAAATGCCATAGCTTTTCTCCCTTTTTTTYCCATCAACACTAAAATGTGATAAACAGAGAAACTTCCTTTTCCTTGCTTTTCCTTTTTGGGATGAGTGACTCAGTGAGCTAATCTTGATGTTCGTAAAAATAAAAATAATAACTAAAAAATCATTAATTTCAGCCCTAGGACAGAGACTTTGGGACATTTCATCCATCCCTGGCACTCTGTCACTTTGATTCGTTGACCTTTTCTGGCTCTAGAARGAGCTCCAGGATTTAATGAGGCTCTTCTCATCCTCAGTTTTGCACGGAGGGAATCAGAACCCGGCAGGGAAGATGTGGAAAGCCGGGTTGGACAACCAGTCCCAGGGTTGGGATTATTGGTAAGAGTGGGGTTAATTCTGCACGTTTGGTGATTTAAATGTCATTTTTGCAGGAAAAAAGGCCTTTGAGTATCTGATCCATGATCCCGTGATGATCCCGTGCCTGTGCTTCCCTGGATTCCTTCATCCCAAGGTAGGATTTGGGACTCACAGAGATATTAACCACGAAACATGGAAGGGAAACATTTGAAAAAGTGAGAAAAAGAAAGGAATATTTCCTGAAAGTTCATTGAAGGGAAAAACCAGGCGTTTTCCCAGGGAGCGGTGTGTTCCGGGAGGGCCTGGGGAGGAAAATACACGTTGGAAAGGGAGGAAAATGTCATGGAGTGAATTTTGCTGGATGCTTTTTGGCAAGATGCTGCAATTGGAGGTTCCCCCCAGTGTTAATGACACAGTATTAGTGCCACACCACTGCTTTCCAGAGCTGAACCGCCACGGCTCCTGCTCAGGAATTGGGGAAATTCAGTCCACTGGGGGAAAAATTGGGAAAACAAAAGCCTTGCGAAAAATCCAAATACTCAAAATCTTCCTGTCGTGGAGACTCCTGGATATTTCAGTTTAAAAACAACATGGAAAGAAAGCGTTTTGGCCATTMAATGTTCTTTTACAGAGGAGGAAAGGCAATCCTGAAATAAGGTGGGAAGTATTTTTTACCTTTTGGTTGAGAATCCTTTCAAATTTCTCACACTGGAAATTTTAGGRAAAAAAGTATTAAATCCTCTGGAAGTTCTGTGCGTGCTGCCAAGCCTTTGGAATCCAGGGGGAACTCAGACTTGGGGGAATACATGGCAGGAGCCCAAGCCTGGCTTGGCCGGGTGCTCAGGAAATCCATGGAAGGTGATTTTTGGTGTCTGGAGATGTGGGAAGCTCCGGAACCTGTTGCTCCTTAATTTTCAATTGGATTTTTCAATTGGGAGCTTTTCCGCATGGGACATTCCGAGGGGAAAACAACACTTGGAGTTAGAACTGAGGTAGTCCCGGAGACAAATGTGATTAATGGGATAATCTCGGAGATGAGAGGCAGTTCCTGCCATTCCGCAGTCTCCAAGGGCTGGTTGTGCTCCCATCCAGCTCCGGCAGCTGCAGATTCCTCGGCACCATCCGTATCCAATCCAGGGATGTGACATTTGAAACCCTCGGGAATTGTGGGCTGGCTTGGATTTGTTTAATCTGAAATAACCTCATTTCTTGATTGAGGGAATTCTGGTGGAACCACTTGTGCACGGGCCCACCTTTCCCGAAATATATTCCCTAAATTTTCTCACTAAATAGACACACACACAGTGCTCYCGATAATATCCATAAATTAATCACATCCCAATTAATCAATGATCRAGTCTTATTAAAGGGGGATAACAGAGCTCCTGATTCCCACCTGCATTCCCATCCAAGCTGCCAACACGTGCAGGAGGCACCTGAGGAATTTCGGGATAAATTCCAGTGTACAAGCGGGAAGGATCCATTTTAACCAATTAAAATTCAGGTTTCAGCTAAATTATATATGGGGAAAAAAAAAATCAGGAAAACCCACATTTCTTTGGGAAACCTGCTCCAGTGCCCCACGGCCACGTTCTCCTGGTTTTCACTGAGTTTTTAAGCGCCTGGGATGTGTTTTTCCAGTTTTCCTGCAGGGAATAGCGAGGCACGAGGGCTCGCAGCCGCACTTCCCCGCTCCAGGTAAAGCCGGGAGCGCTTCAGGATCGGGAGGGTTTGGATCGTGTCGAGGCTTTGTGCCCCCCCCCCCGCGGGGGTGCCATCCCCGAGCGCATTCCCGGAGCGCATTCCCGGCCCATTCCCGGCGCATCCCCCGGGCCCGCAGCGCCACCTCGTGGGGGTTTCGCGGCAGCGCCCGCAGCTTCCCGAGGGAAAATCCAGCGGGGAATTTTCTGCTCCAACTCCCGCCTAAGGGAGGGGGGGAATCGCTCCCCCAAGCATCCAAAAGGGGAGGAGTGTACAAAACCAGGCGCAGGAAGTTTTTCGTATTAAAAATTATTTATTTCTATATATAATTCCATGTCTTACATCCCTCAAAACAAAAGAGCAAGGAATTAGGAGAGGAATTAAACTGTCATCACATGCCATTGACTAACACAGCTCCGGGAGTATCCTGGATTATGCAGGGAGAGTGAAAACAAACCCAGTGCCTCTCAGATAATAAGGTTTTCCAGACAATTCCCAGTATTCTGTTTGGAAAAAAATTTCTATTTCAGCAGGAAATTCACTTGGGATGAACATCCAAATGTGCCAAGGCAGAAAAGAACCACCCCACTGAGTCCAAGGAACAGCAATTAGGCCAGGATTTAAGTTTTAATGGGATTTATGTAATTAAAAATGCAGTAAATTTAACTTTACAAAGAGATTAATTACGGCAATTAAACACTTAGCAAGTTTTCCTGGGAATTTACAGAATTCTATGGATATGGTGCTGATCAATGCCTGATTTACCAACATTAATTTGGTAACTTTTCTTGAAAATGTGCCCTAAGTAGTACAAAAATTCCAATTGTGATGGAAAATTAACATTTGCAATAAATATTCCCTTACTGAAATCAGAGAGARGAAAAACATCCAATGAAAGAAGTAAAGAAAAACATCCAATATGAGAAGTAAGGAATAACATCTAAATCCCAGCTTGCCTGGGGAACAAGGCCAGGAATTGCTAATATTAAAAGATTCTGGAATTCTGTGGAAATTCATGGAATGATGATTTAAAATCTGCTTCCCCTGCTCTGATTTCAGAGGGAAATGGGAATTGAACAGGTGAAGTTCCTCCTATCCAAGAATTATCTGTATTTTGTGGGAATAACACTCCAAAGAACTCCRATTTTACTTGTATTTGACATCTGAAACTCTCAGCAGAGTTGGGAAGTTTCAATGGAACAAAACAGCCACAATTCCTGGAATAAGAAAATTCAACTTGGCAAAAGTCAGGAATTTTATTTACAAATCCATGGAGGAAGAGGAGGAGGAGGAGGATTACACCAGGAACACACTCCAGCTCAAAGCAATGATTTATTGGAAATGGCAGTAAATCAAACTGACAGTCTCTGCTTATGGTCAAGCAATTATCCAGGAGTYGGAGAGAAAAGTGGGAATCTTGGACTGGGATAAGGCCTTCCAGTGGCTTTGCTTCCTAGTGGCTCTCTCCTTTTTTGCCAACTACCTGGAAGAGGAAAAAAAAAAAAACAGGAATAATATTTAAAATCTCCTGGGCAGGAGTTTTTTGGTTCAAGTGCAATTCCCAGGGAGCCAATCCAGGACGTGCGTTACGGGAGCTCCGGAGGGATGGGAATCCCTCTCYGGGGTTAGAGGGGCTGGAAAACACACACAACTCCTTGTGTTTAGTGCTTGGACACGCAGCAAGGCCTCGGCTCCCTTTGGGAGGAGTTAGGAGATGGGAACTGCAGGAGAACACTCCAAAATCCAGGTTATGCTTCAAGCATTAAACCTTAACACACTCCATGGAAAATTTCAGTGGGAAGAAYCCCCCCCCGGATACTCCATGTGAGGCTGTTCCTTTCCCTTGGCATCTTTGCCATGGGCTTCCCTGAGAATATTSACCTCATCATGCACCTCAAACCTAGGAAATCATCCAGAAATCCATGGATTTTCAGCTGCTAAAAACAAACCCCCAACCACTCCCACCCCTGCACCTCGTGGACCTGCTGGAGGTATTTTTCCAGCTCCTTCCCCTTGTTCATTCCCTGTCAAACTGCAGGAGGGAGGAATTCTCACTGTCCAGCTGAGTTCTCTGTCCCACAGCAATTAAGAGCTGCCACTCTTGAAGCACTTTTAAAGCCCATTTCCAGAGTTAAATTGGTCATTCCTGTAAATTTGTTTATTCCTGGTGTGATTCCAAACTGTGTTCACACACAGATTAGGCAAAGAAGTAAAGGGAAAAAAAAGGAAAACCAGAGTTAAAAGATTAAGGATTAGGTGTTAGCAAGTATGGAATATCAACAGAAATATTCTATACCAGTCAGAGGCAGAGAGGGACAAGTGGCCCATGTGTATTATCTGGAAAACCCAGCACATGGATATGGATATGGATATTTTGGCATCTCAGCTCAACCCCGCCCATTTTCATCCCATCCCATCCCATCCCATCTTCCCACAGGACACTGTTTATTAACCCCCCAAGTTGGTCCATGTTCCTTCCTTTCCGTTAAGATATTAAAAAAAGCCTTGGTACAGCTTCTCCAACAGCTCCCTGGGATTCAATCCAAGTTGGATTGTGAAAGGACTGCTTGGTGTGACCTTAAAATGGCAAGTTCAGGATAAAAATGGGACAGAATTTGGGAAAGAGAAGTGTTTCAGGCAAGATCTGGAGCAGGGAGAGGAGGGGAAAGCTGAGCTGATGAGTCAGGAAGTTGGGAAGGGTGGGAGCTGAGCAGARGGAAGRAGGGAGGGAAGCAGGGAGCAGAGCGAGGCCACACCAATCCCGTTACTACTTTTTAATTTCTTCTGCCTTTTTAGTTCTTTAGGAAAGGGGAGTTAAGCTGGAAAACAAACAAAAGGAGCGTTACAAGAASCAAAGCAGCAGCAACGTGTGAAAAGTGTAGGGCAAACAAGCAAGTGTGAGGAAAAAGAAGGAATTGATTCCAGAGGGGACACAAATATCCCCAGCCTGTCCGTATTTATCTGTGGCTCTTCTACTTCTCTCTGAGGGCATAAGCAGCAGTTCATTCCCTGCTGTCCCCCTTTCCATCAATCCAAAGACTTCCCTTCTCCTCAAATTCCATGTAGAGGAAGGAAAATAGGAATATTACAATGACATAGAGGGTCCATGAGGATCTGGTTGAGGCAGGATGAGCCAGCTCCTAATCCAACCCTGCTGCTGCATTTCTGAGCAGTTCCTTCCCATCCTGCCCCTTCCAGCACCATTCCATGGGTACTGTGTCCACAGACACTTTCTCCATGCAACTTCAAAAGCCACAGAACCCCAAAAAAAGYAGATCATAAATCAGTTCAGATATTTCTAGTTTGGGGAGAATGAGGAAGGCCTAAAATCTGTATTAATTTTAGCCCAGTAGAACAATTTTTTAATGGCTTTAAGTTGCAGTGAAAGCAGCAAAAGCTGTTAAACTCATTTATTAACTTATTACCTGCAGAGAAATTATGTTTTATGTTTAGTTAAGATCAAGTTTTGCTGCTAAAAACTAAGTGGGTGCCATGTCAATGTTAGTGCTTTTAACCTCCTGAAATTAGAGGGTATTTGTACCACMAATTGTGGTGCTGAGTTTATTTTAAAATAAGACTTTTTACATTAAAAAGGGAGTCCCAAAACCAAGCTATAAATCTCACAGCTACTAAAAAAAACCCCTTGCCTTTGGTGTTTGTAACTTGGCAGCCCCTCGTGTTTTCAGTTCTTACCATTCATTTTTACAAAGCTGATGCTCAAAACCTTGCAAAAAGCTCAAAAATAAAAAAAAAAAATCCAAGACAAAGCTCCACATTTTCCCTTGGATTCCACAACCACCCCGAGTTTGGAATTGTAGCACCACCAAGTGTCTGTTCCCTCAGCCCGTTCTGGGGGTGGGGTCAGGAAGGGACTCACTCGTTTGAAGTCGTTCATGTTCGTGGCCTGCACTGGAGTGCCAATGAATGTGAAATATGTGATTCTTGTTGTCTCCTCATCGCCATGATTGGACTGCACAAACAACTGAGCAGGAGAGAGAGACARGAACAGCAGTTATTAATTCATAATACATTAATTGATGTATTATGAATTAACACATAAAGCACCTCGAGATGTTTGAATGAACCAAAGCAATGCTTTTTTCCAATTAGAAAGGTCTCTAACTCTTAGAAAACCTCCTGTCCTCTTCATTTAAATTATTATATAGAGAACACTGTTGTTTTCCTAGCAGTTTGTTGAACCCCTGCCCAGGGTGGGATTTTCCCAGCTTCCACTTCCCACTTTCAACCTAAGAGGTCACAACTTGACTGGAATCTAACCASAAATTACATTAATATCAATTTAAGGATGTTTGCTGAAGCCCCCAAGACTGGGCAGGTCCCTCCCACAGGCTGCAGGATGATGTGGTTTGCTGTGAAGTTCCCTGTGTTCCCTCAGGGAAAAGGGGCTTACAGTGACACTGTTGACGTTCTGGAATTTGACGTAGCGGAGCTGGATGATSCCATCTTCCTTGATGTCATCCGGGCCCAGCTCCAGGGCCTGGGTGGGTTCACTTCGTTCTGCTTCCTCAAAATCCATCGAGCGCGGGAGGTTGATGAAGATTTTGATGTATTTTGGCCCTTGCCCTGGGATAAAAGAGAGGGATGTGATTCCACACGTGTATGATACTCCATAGAGAATTTCAGAATTCCGTGCAATTATGAAATTGCATGTACGTTTATAATGTAAACTGAGCTACTATAAAAAAAAATCTTTCAGTTGTTCTCACCTGAAGCCTTGAATTAAATCTAAGTGCCTCTTGCAGAGTGTCAAACTATAAGTTATATTTGTATATCAGACTATACTAAACACTTCTATTTGTGCATCAAACTGTAGTATTTGCATATCAGTCAATGATAAAGAATTATATTTGCAGCAGCCACTTCACTCACCATTGTCTGGCCCCTGAAGTTTCATAGAGTAAAGCTTGACAGGCTGACTAAAAGCTACAGTGATAAGCAGCTGCGGAGGGAAAAAAACCACAATTAAAACACTGGATTCTTCATTTAAAACCAACTTAGCACAAGAAATAGGGATAAGGAGTGGTTCTTTCCCGCTATCCCACCCATTCTGGCCCTTTGAATACCAGCAAACGCTCCTCTACTTGGGAATTCTCRGTGTGGGAATCGGCTACGACGAGCTTTGTAACCCGATTTTCCTTCCCCCCTCCCAGCCCGTGCCAGCGTTCCCGCAGCGACACATCCCTGCGAATCCAAGCAATCCCTCGGCACGCGCGGTTGGAGCCGCACCTGCTCGTCGCAGTCGGACTCCAGGTAGGAGGAATCCTTGCGTAAACAGTTCTCGAAGCCGTGCTCGTCGCTCTCGTTGAGACACTCGCAGCCTGCCTTGTTGATGAACGGCAGCAAATCCATCTGGGAACAGAGGGACAGCGCCGCTCAGGGAAGGGGCAGAGCTCCACGGGATCGGGGATCCGGCCCACGCGCGCAACCTCAGGTGGGACCAACACAAAACAGGGGCATGGGTCTTAATTTCCCGGCTCGCCAAGCCATTTCAATGGGGGCAAGAAAGCAAGGCTTCTTTCACCTTAAAAAATATTTGGGAGGACAGGTTGGGATGGCTCACAAGGAAAAAGCTTATCAGAGAACACTAACTTCATTTGAATGTAATAGATGTGTACAGGGCAATAATTTTATTTTTGTCTGGAAAAGGAAGCCCAGACAAGCGATTTTCTTGGGCAGCTTTGCCTAAAATCCTATTATTTAACCCAAAGTATGTTTGAAAACTAAGGGATTTTTAACATCCAAGTTACACAAGCATTCCAAGAAAACTCTTGGGAGATACACACATATCCTTTTGGGATGTCTGTGTCTTCGCTGTTCCCAGGATCGTTCTCCAGGTGCTGTTTGATTTTGTCTTCCAAGCCCACGGCATCTGCTCCCTGGTACTGGTCGATCCGCACTTTGTTCCGGAAGAACAGGAACGTGGGGGTTGCCGAGATGTTGTTGGTGGCAGCCGTGCCCTGGGAGCAGAGATCAGGCCCCGGTCACTGGACTGAGCCAATCCCACCTGCACCACCGACAGCAATCTAGTCCCACTCATAAATCCCTTTATTGCATTTTTTCCCTTTTTCCTCTAGAATTACAGCAATATTTGGCTGGAAAAACCTTTTCATCCACACTGGTGCTGCGTTCTATATTTTAAAGTATTATTTTAGTCTTACAGACAGCAGGGGCTGAAAATTAATCAATTCATTAACGTGGTTTTACACTGCTCCAAGGAAGGGCAGCACAGCAGGCACTGCAGGAATATTTCTCCAAACAGAGGTTTTGTTCTCCCAGTTTGGGAGAATTTGGTATTGCGGCTCTTTGTGACACCCTAAACACGGCGAGAGCCACAGACACCGCTCCGAGCGTCCTTCCTGAAGGGTTTGCCTTCCAATTCCCCATTCCCCGCCCTTCTCCTTCCGCTTCCCACTCCCAGCTCCCTCTCCCCGGGCTGAGCGTGGATTTTGGAGCACTGACCTGGCACTGATGCACGTCCACCTCCAGGAACGTGGCCTGGGGGTATTTGTTACTCAGGGCGTTGAAGGCGGGCGCGATCCTTAGGCAGGGGCCACACCTGTGGAAAAAAATGACACTTCCGTTTAAGTCTGCTTTTATTTTATTTCTCAATGCTGTCCCAAACAGAACCAGAACATTCCCGCTCTTCCCGATATCCTGGTGTAAAAATAACCTACCTACCYAGCCGCCACTAAGGATGACATTGAGGAATCTGCAATTTATTGCCTTTACTTGCAGCATTTTTACCACAGTCCTGCTCAATGAAGTGACATAAAGGAGGGCAAAATTAGAAAAAAAATGTTATTAACAGAAAAGTAGTATCGTGAGCCCACGTTACCTCCTGTGGAAAAACTGTATTTACAAATAATTTAAATATTTAATGGTCATAATGTAGCAAAGCTTTGGGGAGCATAAAATTCTTAGCACAGTAGACCGCGTTTACACCTGCAACCAGTTATTCCCATATTTATTTGGCTGCTTTCTTTGGACTTCACTGCGTCGCCCTGGCTGAAAACGTATATTTTTTATTTATTCAGTGCTAGCAAAAGTGTAGGAAGAGCTCAGCTGCCACTATTCCTGTAAAGCGATAGTCTTGCAGGAAAGAGGAAATGAAAAGTGAAATCAAAAAACCCCGAAGTAGAAAATCAGCAAAAAAACCCCCAGAACTAAGAGGCAGCAACCAGACAATAATGAGGTGCCCTAAAAAGCCCAAACCCTCAAGATTATCACTATTCTCCCTAATTTCACAGATTAATGGGAATAATGCAATTGTTAAGGTTTCTTTGGTGGCAGATTCCCGCCGATTTCACCACAGTTATACCAAAAATCCCTGCTGAGCCAGGGGAACAGGGATTATCTACTTGTCCTGGGCAAACGGGGTGAGGATCCAACAAAGCTTCASGCAGGCAGATGTTTTTCCAAGTTTTTAGATGTTTGTTAGTGTTGTTTGTGCCTTGCTTACAGCAGTTTCCAGCCCTTTAACGGGGTTTTAAACCAGCGCAGCCCCGGCTCTCCCAGAGCGGCTGAGGGCTGAGGGCTGGCGGGTCCGCARGGCAGCGAGTTGGGCGGGAAAAATGGGAATTTATCCCAAGAATTGGGAATGCGGTGCTGCCGCTGGGAGTACTGCGGCGTGTTAAAGGAGCGTCCTTAACGCTACGAACCGCACCGGGGAACCGCGCTCGGCGCGTTCGCAGGGATCCAGGAGAAAAACCACGGGAACGCCGGAGCCCTTCCCGGGAGCCCGAGACGGGAGCGGCGCGCGCGGAGCCGCGTCCCGCCCCTCACTCACCCCCTCATGGTGAACTTCACCACGGCCAGGCGGGAGCCGGCGGCGCTCAGCTCGGGCTGGAACTCGGTATCGTTGGCGATCACCTTCACGCCCGCCATGGCCGCGGGCCCCGGTGGCGGCGCCGGGTGCGATGTGCAGCGTCACGGCGGGCAGGACGCCCGGCATGCACCGCTGGGACGGGCGCAGGCGCGGCCGCCCCGCGCCGCTCCCGCCCAGCCGCCACCGGCATCTTGGGGCGGGCAGGGGCGGGAGCGCCGCCATCTTGGGACAGGGCAGCCGGGGACGGGGTGATGCCGCCGGCGGCCATTTTGCGTAGGGGCAGCGAGGGAGGGAGCGACGCCGCTGGCGGCCATTTTGGGTACGGGCAAGCGCGGGAATTGTGTGTGGGGAGACGAGCCCCAAAATTTTAACGTAAAAATTTAGTCCTAGTCTCGTCGTTAACTACTTTTTTGGGGACGTTATGGAGATGACGCTTCTCTCTTGCAGGCAGAAATGATGTAATTTTTTTTCAGCTTCCTGAGATTGTTTTTTTAATTGCTGCCCGAAAAGATGGGCTAGAAATAAAACCCCACAGACTGGTGTCTATAGAGCAGGTATTTGTTTATTGGAGGGCTGGAGGTGAAGGGGGATCTCTSCACCTAACTCACCCACCTTTGTCAAATGCGGTGGCTTAGTTATACAGTAAGTATTGTTTAATRTTGCTATGTCATTATAACATCATCATATACGTGCCGGAAATAATTTACATAATGTTAGCTCATGGTTATAAATAGTTCTTCTGCACTGCGCTTGCGCTTCCCCAGTTTAGGTGGTCTCGGGGGTCTTCGATGAAGGCTCAATGTCTTCTTCGCATCTGAACTTTTTAATGTTGTCTTCAGAGCATGCGCTGCTATGGTGTTCCTTGGTCTTTCTGGATCTAACCGTCCTAAATTCTTCATTTTGTGGCTAATTGGCTTTACCTTTGCCAATTTCTCRTTAGTACATCCTGCCGCTTCCCAATATAGCTATACTTGACTATTTTTGAAACTATACTTGTCTATTTTGAAACTATCCACCTGGTGAGTTTTTGTTTATTTAAGCRTTAAGTAACTAGTTAGCTATATACTAACTATTACATTGTATAGAAAGCTATGATTCAGGCTATATAGGTATAGAAAGTTATGATTYCGGTTATATTGATATCTTATAACTYAAGCTATGTAAGCATCGTGTAACTTTGACCCAAGTTATGTAGGGATCATAAGGAAGGAAGTCATTGCGGCTCGCTGAGCGGAGCGCGGCGGTTTCCGTGGCAACGCCAGCTGCCGTCAAGCGCGCCRGCCGGGGCTTTGCGACAGTGTCGCGGCAGGCGGCGGTGTAAGCCGGCTGCTGCGGGACCGAGGCGGCGGGGCCGCGGCGGTGCCCGGGACACGTGAGCGCCGGGACGGGACCGGGACCGGGACCAGGGAACGGCACCGAACAGGTGGGACCCGGGACGGGGCCGGACAAAGGGGGGCGGGAGCCGGGAGAACGGCTCGCTCACAGCGGGAAGGGTGGTGTGAGCCCCCGGCCCTCCGCAGGCCCCCGCAGCATCCGCACCGGGAGGCGCAGGGACCCGCGGATCCGGAAGCCCCGGGATTCCGCTGCCCAAGGACCCCGAAGTCCAGGTATCCTGGGACACAAGGAGCGGCCCCGCACTGTTAACGGAGCAGGATTGGGCTTGGGATTTCGGGAAGTTTCACACCAGCACCATCTTATTAGTGAATGGAGATTTCCATCCCTATTAACGAAGCGTTACTTAAGAAGAGGATTCTCACACGGAATTAATCCTCGGGGTGGGGAGGCGCTTAAATTCCTTTTAATGCCAGTTTTTTTGCTACCTCGCGCCCTCCCCGGTTTTATTTCCCATTCCTGTGCCAGCCACGGTGCTCTTGGCGCCCAGGGATGGGAATTGGAGTTCTCCAGCTGGTTTGGATAACTGTGCTTTGTGACAGTTTGAAACAGGAAAAATTGCTGTGGGTTTAATGTGTCCTCAAATTAAGCACCAGGAAAAGCTGCAAGTGGCTTCCAAAGGTGTCAATTAACTCCAGTCTTGTGTYCTAAATTAGTATGTCATCCTCTGTCTTGGTTTGGAACCTCCTGCACATCCAGGGAAGGTGTTTTAATTTTCTTCTCCCTCCCTTAATGGTCCTTTTCTTCTGTTTCTAAGTAATAAGTRGAAAGTATAATCTGTAATTAAATCTAAAATCATTAGATTCTTYTAAAATGCATAAACAGCCCATTCATAGCTATTTTATGCTATTTAATAGTATTTTGGGGACAGATTATCAGTGTGTCCACACATATGTTGACATTAATTCTTTGCTTAATGGAAATAAAAGTGYTTGGGAAGAGCAGCTGTTGGCTTTTGATGTGCTCTGGTGTAACAAAGGTGGGTTTACTTTTGTTTTACCTCTTCCTCCCATGAACTTGTTCCGGCTGGGGGCTTTTCCTATGTAAAAATCCATATTCTGGACTTCAGGGTAAACCACTTGGCTTGAAAAGGTGTTTAGGTGAGTCTTGGATTCAGTATTTAATACCTYGTGCTTAAAAAATCAGTTTACTGGCTTTACTCAAATAGGAATTGATCCTGGATTATTAAATGTGCCTAAATCTCACCTTTAAGCAGAGCAGTTCAAAGAGTCACTGGATTAAATCTGTTTAAGTATTTTTAAAATCCTGTTTTCAGAAAGGTGTTTTTCCACGTCCCTGCATTTATTGTATTTATACGGTCATAATTATTTATTATTTATTTATTGGTTTTTATAATATTTAACATTATAGGGGAAATTTAAAGTGAAGCAAAATAAATATAAGGATGATTTGGTATCTTTATGTACATGGACTAACAGAATCTGTGCTTTATTGTGTTTTGGGAAAAAACACCAGGATTTTGGCACTTTCTGGAAGCAGTAGAGACAAATTTACCCAGTRGAGACAGAGAAGTATTAACAGGAAGAGCTTCACTCGTGGCATCTCCATTTCCCGCTTCCAACTTCCCTTTTTTGCAGGAAGTAGGTGATTTTGGGGAGTTCTGAATAGCTGGAGTGTGGGGATTGGTGTGGAATGATTCCCTGCCTGCTTTTYGGCCCGTTGGGCACTGGGACAGTGTTGATTTGCTCCTGTAGTTTGTCATCACTGATGTCAAAAAAGGGAATTATTGATTGTTTGCAGACAAGAAGGGATTTTGGTGCTGGCAGGGGCTGCAGTCGGCGTTCGCTGGGGGCTGAGCTCCAGAATCGGAATTCCTTGGGAATTACAATGTGTTTTTTCCTCAAAAGGAAGTTTTTTATGAAGGCTTTGCGGTGCCATAGTCAAAAGCTAGAAGGAAAGAGGTAGTTTTTCTTTTTCCTCTCTCTCCCAGAGCCTTGCTAGGAAATATTCCGAGAACTGTTCAAAGTGGGAATATCAGGGGGCTGATAATGTGTTTTCTGCATGGAAAATCTGGAATCTCTTAGGTTAGTTACGTGCTAGTGCTCTTGCATGTTGTAATACCTTARATGTTCCTTTTGGAAATTCCCTTTACTCAGGGTGGTGTGGGTTTGAAAGTGTTCATAAGTAGCCTGAAATGCAGAACCATTAAATGCAGAATCTCCAGGAATAATTTCATGCCCCGGTAGGGGAATTTCTGTATTTATTAAAAAATGCAGCTATATTTCACAGCCAGGTGACACGGGAATACCATGGCTTGGTCCCTGAACTGGGAGCAGTGGGACAGCAGAGGAACGGGAAGGGATTTTTGTGGTGTTTATTGACATTTTTGAGCTCTGGTTTAGTCATTCTTGATTTGTTTCCTCAGAAAAACTGGGTGGTAAAAGAGTCAAATGGGTATTTCTGTTTGCTTTGGGTGTTTCTCTTCTTGCTGTTGGTATTTGCATTTTGTTCTGTTGCATCTGGACACTTTCTTCCTGCTTTTATTCCATTTTTATGATGATTTCACTGCAAATCAAGCCTGGTTTAATCGTAGCTCTTTTGTTTGTCACCGCGTTGTTTCAAATGCTGAATTAATTTCTTTTTTCTGTGTTGTGATGGTCCAGACAGAGCAATTGATCYAGCATTGCATAACAATTAACACTGCAGGGCCAGGTGTGGTTTGCAGTGTGCATGAAGGCTGCMTTTTTGGTCTTTATTGATGCTGATCGTTGAATTAGAGCTCTTAATTAAAGAGCTTTTAATGAAGAGGGTGCAGTGGGCTGCCAGAAAGTAGCTGCTTTCCTGGGAAGGGTCATTTGATGTGATAGGACTGATTCTGTGCTGTGGATTTTGTGGAAAACCCACCATTGATCCCTGGCTTGGCAGGAGCCTCCCGGGAGCCGTGTGTAATCCTTAGCCGTGCATCATCCTGCCCTTGCTCCCTCCCTTCCCCCTTTTTTCCATGGACGTGGTCATGTTCCCTTTCTCCTGCTGCTGAGGGTTGGCAGCATTCATCCAATGGAATAACAAACTCCCGTGGTTTTTACATGGATGAGGGATGACAGGAAGTTCTGTTGGAATCCGTCWCAGCCCTGGCACAGGTTGTCCAGGGAAGCTGTGGATGCTCCATGCCTGGAAGTGTCCAAGTTGGAGCAACCTGACCTGGTTGCTCTGAGCTTGGACACTTTCAGGAATGGAGTGGGATGAAGAGGGCTGGAAAACCTCCCCATTGTGTGGTTGAACTAGGGCAGGAGGATGCTGCTGGTTTGCTCCTTGCAACCATCCCAGGGATACCAGGGGGACTGTGGTTATCCCAGCAGGGAAGTGGAGTTGGGAACCTCACTTCGATTCAGGCTGACCTTTATTTTTCTGTCATAATTCACATTTTTTTTTTCCCTCTGAAGTGCTGTGGAACAGGTTTGCAGACCTGTGAAAAATGCAAATATTGCTGGGTGCCTCGAGGTAGAAGAATCCATATGAAGCTATAAAAACAAACAGGAAAACACACATTTTTAAATATTATTTTCCATGAATCCTGCCTTTTTTTGGTGTGTTCATGCCTCTCTTAAGTCAGAGCCCTGGCTCTGGTTTGAGCTGGGGTAGGTTCAGAGCATAAACCTCCACAGGATAGCCCATAAGGAGTGTTTGGTTATTTATTTAACCCGACCTTTTCACCAATAAGAAAATGTCAGTTCTAAAATCGGGGAAGTGCTTGGCAAGCTGGGAATGTTGCTACCACAAACAGAGGGTTGTTGTGGGATTTGAATCTTGTGCAAATCCAACTGGGTTTTATTGCCACAACTTCAGTTTCTGTGTTTTCCCTCGATTTCCCAGTCGCTGAGACCATTTTGGCTGGTGACAGTTGAAATTACTCCCTGTTTTCTGTGTCAATACATTCGGAATATCCGAGATGTTGCTATAAAGATAGTGCTGGACCTATTTCCTGCTGGAGAGTGGCCAGGATCCGGTTTATCAGTGCATTACACGAGGTTGATTTCACCTAAGGCGGGATATTCCCTATTCCTGCATAAATATCTGTGTATCAGGGATATCATAATATCAGGGATATAAGAACTGCTTCAGCCTCGGGGCTTAAAACATTTTTTACTTCAAAATTGCTCTAAAAAGAGGATTTAGGGCAAAAATCCCTGTGTGCACAGGGATGTGCTGTTTGGCCCTATGTGCGTAGGGACYGCTTAAGGAATGTCACCAAATTCCTGTGGGAAGGTGAGGAGGAACAGGGGGATCCCTGAAGAGTGACGCACACAGAGGGATGTTTGTCTTGTACAGAACATTTACGAGGCCGCTCCAGGCTCGTTCCCCGAGGTTTTGGGGACAGAAGATGTCCTGAGGTGGGGATGATCCTGGGGCTGGTGCACGACGATTGGGAAGAGGCGGGATGTCGCTGATGCCGGTTATTTYGTTGGAATTGCAGCCGTGCCGCAGCCATGGCCGGGAACAGCCTGGTGCTGCCCATCGTGCTGTGGGGCCGGCGCGCCCCCACGCACTGCGTGTCCTCCCTGCTGCTCGTGGACGGCTCTGTCATCGTCACCGGCTGCCACGACGGGCAGATCTGCCTCTGGGACCTGGCTGCTGACCTGCAGGTAACGGGAGCCACCGTTCCCATTCCCATTCCCGCGTCCGTCCTCCCTCTCCCAGCGCTTGGGCGGCCGTTCCGCCCTTCCGCAGGGCCCGTTCCAGATCCCACAGAGGTTTTGGCTCTTTGACTTCATTGCTGCTCCTGCAGGGACTTTGAGTCATTCCAATTTCTAGAGCTGCTCTAAACCAGTTGCTTTCTAGTAGAGCAGCTTAATAGTGTGTTGTGAAAAGGAATTCTATCCCAATATCCCATCCGGCCATGGGAAGCCATTCCCCCTTGTCCCAAGTCCCTCTCCAGCTCTCCTGGAGCCCCTTTAGGCACTGGAAGGGGCTCTGAGGTCTCCCCTTATTTTTGGATGTACAGGGGAAACTTACTGTGCAACACAATTTTTTCATTCAGCCCAATTCAATTCAAATTGAATTGAGCCATATTCAGCTTCTGCTTTATAACTATTGAGAGGAGTTTGCAAAAGGCTTTTTTTCCCCAAATTTGCATTTCTGTGTTAAATAGAACATCTCTTCCAAAATGATCCATCCACTGCTGTGCTAGTTAAATGTGTGTGCACATGTTAATAGATATGTAACGCATAAATTAGAATGCTGGGATATGTATAYTCTGGTCATTCATGTGATTGTGACTTCCTGTTTTCTTTCCCTGATCCCAGATCAATCCCAGAGCTCTGCTCTTTGGTCATACAGCCTCAGTCACRTGTTTATCCAAGGCCTCAGCTTCCAGTGAAAAGCAATATATAGTGAGTGCATCAGAGAGTGGGTGAGTTTCTSAGTGTTTATTGATGTGCAGAACTGAAATAATGGRAATTTGTCCCCCATTTATCCATATTGCAACACTGTGTTTGCTTTTTATCCTCAAGGAAAAATTCATCAGCAGATACATTTTATTTTTTGACTGGTTTTATTTGGTAATCAGAGCAGCAGTTTAGAGAGAGAAGCAGGAAGGATTTCTTGTGCAATTGATATGCAAATAAACAGAGACCTTTTTACCTGGAAAAGGCAGGGAGTGATTTGCCTGAATAACCTTTTTAGCAAGGAATTTGAGAGGAGAATGTGTCAAAACTTAGAATTTCCACCTTGAACCRATTTCAGGGCTAAGTGATCTCTTCCCGTTGGATTTAGAACCAAAATGTTTTTTCATTGGAAATTTTTCTATCTGATGGAAAGGAGAAAGCACCTGACAGATTCTGTTCYGATTAAATTTGAATATAAAGTTGTAAATTAAAAAACACTGTGAACAGTGGGGGAACAGCTGCTCAGCTGAATTCCTGCGGCCTCCTGTGGTTTATCCTCATAGGGAAGAAGAGCTTGTGTGGGTTCAGGAGGACTGGAAATTCCAGTTGATTTTGAGTTTCTCTAAGTACAATTGGTATAATCACTGATAAATGGTTCAAATGAAGTTTCTCCCAATGTAAAGGGATTTTGAGTGCTTGGAAGCCTGCCTGTTTTCCATGCAGTTTTCCTGTGTTTTAGGGAGATGTGCCTGTGGGATGTGAACGATGGGAGGTGCATCGAGTTCACCAAACTGGCCTGTGCACACACTGGCATCCAGGTGAGTCCTGGGAGGGCTGGCAGAGCGGGAAGGTCCATCCTGGAGGCATCAGACTGGATTTTTAAAATCATTCCATCCAGAATGCAGGGATCCACATCCTACGTGGATCCTAATTCGTGTTTGTTCCTCTCCATGTAGTTCTATCAGTTCACGGTCGGCACTCAGCGGGAAGGGAGACTCCTATGCCATGGGCATTATCCTGAAATTCTGGTYGTGGATGCAACCAGCCTTGAAGTTCTTTATTCTTTGATATCCAAGATCTCTCCTGACTGGATCAGCTCCATGACCATCATCCGATCCAACAGGACACAAGGTGATTATTTCTTCTGGCAGGGACACCCTCCACAATCCCAGGTCGCTCCAAGCCCCGTCCAGCCTGGCCTTGGACATTCCAGGGATGGGGCAGCMTTCCCTGGGAATGCTACTCCAAGTGGATCAGCTGGCACAGGCTGAAGTGTCACYTGAGCACGGACCTGGTTTGTTCTGCTAATTGGTGTTAATTAGCTGGGCTTTAATTTCTGGCAGACGAGTGTCTTGTTTGAGTKTTCCTGTTGTAGACTGGAATTCTTGAGAGGTTTGGAAGGAGAAGATCCTGACTTAAGGGCTTGTCTCTTGAGTTAAGGCTCAGTGACAGTTGTAAACTGTGCATTCCTGAAATCCTGGGGTGGGAAAGCTCAACTGTTATCCCCACAACATCTAAATTGCTGGAACAAGTGGAAATGAGCTCTGGCATGAAGTGTTTCCTGTTAATGCCTTTCATTTCTTCCCTTGTTCTGTGATCATCTTCGCAAAGAAACATTCCATTTGGAAACAAATGCTCCAGGAATGTTTGCATAAGATTTTAATTTATACTGAGATGTGCACAAGCGAGGCAGTCCTTGTGCCTCAGCCTCATGTTTGTGTTTCTCAGAGGACACCGTGGTGGCCGTGTCCGTGACCGGCATCCTGAAAGTCTGGATCATCACCTCGGAAGTCAGTCGGCAGCAGGTAGGCACAGGCTGCTGGATTTATGGCATGTCCTGGTGGGATGGTGGATTCTGGTGCTGATACTCTGCTGCTGATATTCTTTTTCCTCTTTGCCAGTGGAAAATCAGCTTGCTGAATTTTCCTTTACTGATTCAACTTGCCAGCACAACTCCTAATGCTTCTCAGAGAACCGATTTCCAAATCAAGTGTAGGATAATCTCCAGTTTTTCCAAATCTATTTTTCATTTGTACCGTGTACTGATTTGGGTTAATATTTTCCTAAGCAGACCATACCGTTTGGGGGAATATTCATTATTCAGGATTATCTCCAGCTCCCTGTTATTTGGCGTTTCCTGTGTACTAATGAATAAAAGTCTTAAAAGAGATTTGCCCCAGGTCTCAGACCTCTGGTAAATCAACTCTTCATGAAAACCTCTTCTAAAAGATATTTATCAACTAAGGAAAAGTCATTTTCTATTTGGGAATGAAATGGGAGTGGAATCTGCTTCATTCCAGCTTCCTACCTGGCTGCAAGGTCAGCACCACTAATCTGTCCTGCTGGGGAATTTGGRAGACTTAAGTGACCAAAGAGGACACCACGTGCTCCTGCAGATCTTCTTAGGAGGAGTAATGGAATAAAAACTTCTCCGAGCGCTTGGATTTTCCTTAGAAATCGCCCATCTGGCACCTTGGTGGTGCCCCAGTCCTTTTTCCATGGGCTCTGGCAGGGTCCTGAGTTCAGTTTGAGCAGGAGAGAGTTGATTTGATGTTGGTTCTGTTTGGTTTAGGACACCACCCCAGTGTTTGAGGAGGAGTCCAAACCCATTTACTGTGAGAACTGCCAGAGCATTTCCTTCTGCGCCTTCACCCAGCGCTCGCTCTTGGTCGTGTGCTCCAAGTACTGGAGGGTAAGGCAGAACCCCTGGATCCTTCTCCCTTGGGAATCTCAATTCAACGACACGAAAACACTTAGATCGAGATATTCCAAGTCTCTTCAGTGTCCCTCTATTATATATTTAATGTATTTCTATATATTTAGTCCAAATCTCTGCCTGTGGTCCAGGTTTGGAACAAGATGATCATTGAGGTCCTTTCCAACCCAAACCACTCCATAATTCTGGGATGTTGAACCCAAAATCAGCTGCTTCCTGGGCGTTTTCATGTGTTAACAACAATGTTAGTAACARCAGACTTTGCTGTTCTCTCTCAGGTTTTCGATGCTGGAGATTATTCCCTCTTRTGTTCAGTCCCCAGTGAAAACGAGCAGACTTGGACTGGTGGGGACTTTGTGGCAGCTGACAAAGTGATTGTATGGACAGAAGATGGACAAAGCTTCATCTATAAATTACCAGCCAGGTACTCAACAAAGAAATRCCCCATTTATTTCATTTTGGAGATAAAAACATTGGAGAACTATTGAAATATTGGCCCAATAAGGGTGGGCATGTAAATACAAAACTATAAAATTAATTCAAAATTGGGCAGCAAGGAGGTCAAAAAAAGTGTAGAATAACAAGAGAAGAATCAAAAACTTTCCTTCTGACATCATYGTGGTGTGCAAATGTGTTTGTTCTGGGCAGAGACAATGTTTTATCTTGAATATTCCCACATAAATCATGTGGGAGCTCCTTCCTCGCCCTCTCATCCTCAGAGCAGGAGGATGGGAGCAACATCCATGTCTTAATGTAAAAATCACTCTAAATCCCTTTATAGGTAAAAGGAATTTTATTCCTTTCTTTGTTCTTACACCCAGCTGCCTCCCAGCCAGTGATTCGTTCCGCAGGGACGTGGGGAAAGCAGTGGAAAACTTGATTCCACCTTTATTGTACAGTGTGTTGGACAGAGCAGATAAACAGGTAAATCTGGTGGTTTTTTGGAGTTTTTCTAAYGGAATCTGTTAATTTTTGTCCTGCTTTTAAAAGGAAGGAAACTCGGAGCTGAGCACGTGGTCTGTGCGCAATCTGAGGTCGTTCCKTATTTTTTGAACAGCTCCTGATCTGTCCTCCAGTTACTCGGTTCTTCTGTGGACAGAGAGAGTTTTCCTACAAGCTCTTGATCCAAGGAGACTCCTCAGGGAGGCTGTGCATTTGGAGCGTGCCTGACACCCTTGACCAGCAGGAGAGTGCAAAAGGTACCTCGTTAATAGTCAGCTTTTTGAACTGACAGAGATCTGGGCTTTGGCTGGATAAAGCCCTGCTGCTTCTCCCACAGATCCACAACGTTGGGGTTTAATTGTTACCTCCTTGTAGGAGAGTTGGGATAACTTCATTTTGTTATAGATGGCTCAAAATCTCAATTAGCTTTATTCTTGTAGTCTGTGAGTGAATTTCCAGTAGTGAGTTGAGTTGAGAGGGACTCCCAACACCTCCCACTAGACCAGTCTGCTCCAATCCTCCCRCCTCAACCCTTCCTGATTTTTTTTTCCCCTCCTTTTTACCAGGCCTCCAAACAACCACCTCCATATCCCTCCAGGAAGCTTTTGACCAGCTCAGCCCTCATCCCGCCGGGATCATAGACCAGCTGAGCATCATTCCCAACGCGAAGGAGCCCCTGAGGGTGACGGCCAGCGTGTACATCCCGGCCCACGGGCGCCTGGTGTGCGGCCGCGAGGACGGCAGCATCGTCATCGTGCCGGCCACGCAGACCGCCATCGTCCAGCTGCTCCAGGGGGAGCACATGCTCCGCAGAGGTACGGGAACGGCCGCGGGATCGGGGATGAGGGAGCGGGARGCCGTTTACAAGTAGAAATCCTAGAAATGTGCTGTTTCGTTCTGCGCTGGGAATCCCAGGGAAGAACGATTGTTGTTGACGCGGCTGAGGTCAAGTTGGATGTTTCTCCTGGGGTTTTGAGGTGCAGGAGGCAAGGGGGCATCTTCTGTCTCCTCTGGAATTGTTCCTGGTGTTGTGTTGCTGGGTATTGCTGTGCTGGTAGAAATCTCCATGGGAAAAGCCTGCCAGGATTCCTCTATGTGTTGAGTGGGATCCGAGTGTCATCCTTGCGCTGCTGTTGGATATGTGGGTTCCATATAACRTTATTTTAATATTTTGGGATGTGAGTTGCAGAACAAATATTTGGGAGTTGATTGTGCTATTGAATTGCTCTTTTTCCTCTCTTTTTTTCTGTCTTTTTGCCCCTCTCCTCCCRCTTCCCAGGCTGGCCCCCTCACCGGACGCTCCGAGGCCACCGGAACAAGGTCACGTGTTTGCTGTACCCTCACCAGGTGTCCTCCCGCTACGACCAGAGGTACCTGATCTCAGGGGGGGTGGATTTCTCCGTCATCATCTGGGATATCTTCTCGGGAGAGATGAAACATATCTTCTGTGTCCATGGGGGAGAAATCACCCAGCTGCTGGTTCCACCAGAAAACTGCAGTGTAAGTTCGCTAGGATAACCTTTCCAGCACCTCAGTCCTCCTTGAGAACAGGAATGCAACRTGGAGTGCTGAAGATGTAGCACTGCCCCAACTCTTGCAAGAGCTTCATTAAAAAGAGCTGAATTATTCTGTTAATTGTGGTTTGTTTCATCATGTTTTAACTATGTAAAGGTTTGAAAATAGGGGGTTTATTACACCTATTAAAAATAGGTTTGAGATACAATTTTGCTTCTTGTAACTTAGCTGAATAAATAGAATTTAATGAACAAAATGACATTCATTGAAAACTGTGAGGTTTGCTTAACAAAATGGGGTTTAATACCCATTTAGTCTTTATGGTGTGCAAAGGATGGATTAAAGGGAATTTCTGCTCGGGGAATTCTGTTCCCAGTGACCTCAGTGAGTCTGAACATAGATGGAGGTGCCTGAGTTTTGTTTATAAGAGAGGTGTTTGGTCACCCTTCTTGGCCCAGTGAAGGAGAGGGTTTTTTATTAAAAACTCCCTGCATTATGATTAAGCTTTTTCCTCTTTTTTTCCGTTACTAGGCGAGAGTCCAGCACTGCGTTTGCTCCGTTGCCAGTGATCATTCCGTGGGTCTGCTGAGTCTGAGGGAGAAAAAATGCATCATGCTGGCATCYCGCCACCTCTTCCCGATCCAAGTGATCAAGTGGAGGCCGTCCGATGACTACCTGGTGGTGGGATGCTCRGATGGCTCCGTGTACGTCTGGCAGATGGATACTGGTGAGCTCAGAGATGTTGATTAATCCCTTTTTAATGGATATAAATATAGATTTGCTTTTAGTGCTGCCAAARCTGGGTCTGAGGGGAGAATTCAAACACTTTTGCACCTTTATATTTGGAATTTATCACGTCAGGTGTTCCCCAAACCACTCTGCTCAGTACAGAATGACACTGTGGGCTTTTCAAACCTCATGGAAATTTAGGGAAGATCCCAGCGCAGCCGTCAAAGTTGTGCATCGCATCCAAGCCTTTTGCCCTGTGATATTTGGAATGTTGTTTCTGCTTCAACTCCATCTCTTCCTGCTGTTCCAGGGGCTCTGGACAGGTGCGTGATGGGGATCACGGCCGTGGAGATCCTGAACGCCTGCGACGAGGCCGTGCCGGCAGCCGTGGACGCCCTGAGCCACCCGGCCGTCAACCTCAAGCAGGCCATGACCCGCCGCAGCCTGGCCGCCCTCAAGAACGTGGCCCACCAGAAGCTCCAGACCCTGGCCACCAACCTCCTGGCTTCCGAGGCCTCGGATAAGGTCAGTGTGTTTCCAGAAAGGAAGGAAAGACGGGAAAGCCCCGGCGTTGGAAGAGGAAGGTTCAGAGCCGGAGATCTCCGCAACCTAAACGTGGTTATTCCCTGGTTTTTGTTGCTGTCTGTGATGCCACTTCGGTGTGTATCCTACTCTTTGGTTTTAGTCAGGTTGAGTTAGAGAAGCTGGAATCATGGAATGGTTTAGGTTGGAAAAGCCCTCTAAAAACTATTCCCCAGCACTGYGAAGGCCACCACTATCCCATGTCCCCAGGTGCCCCATCCCAGCTTTAAATCCCTCCAGGGATGGGGACTCCACCCCTGCCCTGGGGTTAGACAGCCCTTTCCGTGAGGAATTGTTCTTGATGTCCAGCTTAAAATCTCCCCTGGTACAACTTGTGGCCAGCAGAGTGCAGCAGTGCTCCGTTCCCAGCTTCTCCCATGTATCCCTTTCTTTTGCCTTCTGCTGTTYGCTCCTGTTAGAAAAGAAATCTCCCATAGGAGAACATTGCTTAGAACAGCACCAGCAGGTTTCCATTAAAAAACGTGTGCTCAGGCTTGTGTGCTGCTGTTCCTGCTGCATCCAGGTGGAATCGGAAATGTTGCATTTGCACCTGCACATGTTTTATGTGTGAGCTCCKCATATCCAGTGAAGGTGTTGGGAATAAAGGTTGTTCCTTGGAATATAGCTATGATCTCGTAGGATTCAGGAGAAGGAGATGTGAACTTGTGTCTCACCTGGAGAGCTCAGTGTATCTATAAATGCCTGTAAATTGAATTTTTGTATTTTAAGAGTCTCAGTTTCAAACTTGGCTCATCCACAGCTTCCCTAATGGTGATTTCAATTTGTTCTCTTATTTTTTCCAGGGGAACTTACCCAAATATTCCCATAACTCCCTGATGGTTCAGGCCATCAAGACGAACTTAACAGACCCAGACATCCACGTGCTGTTCTTCGACGTGGAGGCCCTGATTATCCAGCTGCTGACGGAGGAGGCCTCCCGGCCCAACACCGCCCTCACTTCCCCGGAGCATCTACAGAAAGCCTCCGGTGGCTCCGACAAGGGCGGCTCCTTCCTCACTGGAAAACGAGCGGCCGTCCTCTTCCAGCAGGTCAAGGAAACCATCAAGGAGAACATCAAGGAGCACCTCCTCGACGACGAAGATGAGGATGAAGAGGCCGTGAGGCAGAGGAGAGAAGACGGCGACCCGGAATATCGCTCCAGCAAATCCAAACCGCTGACTTTGCTGGAATATAATCTGACCATGGATACAGCCAAGCTCTTCATGTCCTGCCTGCACGCCTGGGGCCTCAACTCCGTGCTGGACGAGCTCTGCCTGGATCGCCTCGGGATGCTGAAGCCGCACTGCTCCGTGTCCTTCGGCCTCCTCTCCAGAGGTGGCCACATGTCCCTGATGCTCCCCGGCTACAACCAGCCCGTGGGCAAAGCGGCCTTCGAGGGCGTGGAGCTGGGCAGGAAAATGTCCGTGACGGAAGGCTTGGGAAGGGGCACCTACGGAGTGTCCCGGGCCGTCACCACCCAGCACCTGCTGTCCGTGATCTCCCTGGCCAACACGCTGATGAGCATGACCAACGCCACCTTCATCGGGGACCACATGAAGAAAGGCCCCACCAGGTAGGACAAATACATCCCAAAGCTGTTGGCAGTGTCTCCATTTTAATGTTTGGTTGGGTTTGGGGGARTTTTAGCTCGTGATGGAGTGAATGGCTCCGAAAGCCTTTGGGGCTGGAGCTGATGTGTCTCTCCGTGGATATTTTGTGTTTAGGCCACCCAGGCCAGGCACCCCYGAGATGGCCAAGATGAAGCCGCCCCCTCCGATGTCCAGCCATGCAGCACAAGGGCAAATCAAGCAAGGTAAGAACCACTTCTTTTGGAACCCTTGGGTCTGTTCTCCCAGCTCTTGGCACTGAATTTAACACCTTATTATTGAGAGATRACATGATTGCATGGGAGGAAAAAGTAGTGTAATATTGTCACATTAATCTAGATGAAATCAGTGATAATCAGCACCTATTTCAGAATCAATACAAGATGCTGATTCTGCCAGGAAATCATTCCCTGACAAGGAATTTTTGCCGGTTTAAAGTGCTCCCAGACAGTCTGGTGGTGAGGTGACACAAGAGGCTTAAAGCCTTTGCCTAAGGGCTCTACAGACATATCCCAGAGTGTTTCTGTGGGAGTGATCCCAGCTTGGTGCCACTCASTCCTGGGCTTTTTGGAACTATTCAGGTTGGAAAAGCACCAGCAACTCCAACAAAACSAGACAGAAAACGCTGGAGTGAAGCTTTGATTTCAGTCTGGGGTGGGTTTGTGCATCTGTAATTTACATTTTTCCTAAAATAAGCAGGTTTTTTGATGCACCTTCTCCAAGRGGGGGTCAGAAGGGATTTACTCCAGTCACCCTGATGCTCCCACGTGCCATTGGTGTGGAAGGCCTGGAAAAAGGAGGTTGGATGCAGATGTCCCTTGCTGACAAAAGTTCCCTGCCTGCAAAGCAAACAGACCATTCCAAAGACAATGCTCCATCCATTCGGGAGCTTGATCCCATTGTTGTTCTGCAACGGAATAAAAGGGAGGGATTAATTGGAGGATGCTTGTGCAGGACATCTGGGCACTGGRTGAGGAAGGAAGTGGCAGCAGTGACCTCCCAATCCCACACTGACCTCGGCATGTGCAGGCCAGAAGGTCCGCACAGCTTTCCGTGGGATAATAGCAGAGTCATGGAGCGTTCGTGGCCGGATAATGCTTGGAACTGCCTGGAAATCACATTTACCCTGAGAACTGATGATCCTAAARGGCTTTGAAGGGGTGGATGTGGCACTTGGAGACGTGGGGAAGGGTGGACGTGGTGGGGCCGGTTCCTGGTTGGATTTGATGATGTCCAAGGTCTTTTCCAACCTTAACAACTGAACTGGGAGTTTCCAAAATAGATGTCTCAGGTACTGGTTTGGGTACCAGGCCTGAATTTGCGTCCTTTTCCTTTAGACTTTTAAGCCTTTCTGTGGSAAAAAGTTAAAATGCTTTGGCTGGAGGTCCATTAAAAATGAACTTAAATTCCAGCCAACCCTCAGGAATTCATTCTGGGGCATCTTGGACTGACAGATGGGGCAGCCCAGGCTGATCAAGGGTTATTTGGGGGGCTTTTAGTGAGTAGTACAAATTCCAAATCAATGGAAATATGGGAAAAGCGTGAGAAGCAGCAGCAAAATTGCTGGTTTTCTACTTTATAGTCAACCATGAAGTCAAACCAAAACCCCCTGTCTAAAAACATTTAAAACCCCTTGATTTAGGGTACTTTGATCTTTTCAAAACATCCCAGTTTCTCTTACTGTCTCCATGTTCCTCTGTAGCTGCATGTCTGACTCTCCTTTCTTGGAAAACCTGGAATTCTCCTTAAGTTGAATATTATTTCTAATATTATTTTGAAGCTGAATATTATTTTTAAGTTGAATAATCTCATTCAGTTGGATATTTAAGTTCAATACCATCACARTTTTCTCTTGTTTTCCATTCTCCAGTGATATTAATCTGTTTTTCTKCTGCTGCTCTCCTCACTTCCYTCTTTTTTTTCTCTCTTTTATTTCTTCTTTCCTCTGCAAGTTGCTCCTGCTGCTCCTTCCAGCACGGAATCTGGGCACTCTGACACTTCTCCTGCTTTCCATTCCTGTTTCTTAGTCAACGAAGGTATTCCTKCCTCACTTTTCTACTTATCCTTTACTTCCAGCTAAAATCCTTTCTCATTGTTATTTTCATTTGATTTTTAAAGGAATTTTTCTTTGCCARTGGGGTAGCTGGAGTTGGCTTTTAAGTGAAAAAAAAAAAGCAGTTTCATGCCACTTAAATCTGATTCTGGGTGTTGATGAAGATTTGGGATTTATTTAAATTACTTGGGGTTGGTGGTGGGGATGGGTTTGGTCCAATAAATATTTATTGCCATTGTTAAAAACRTCTTTCTGTACAAAAACCCTGTAGGCAAGTTGCTTGAAGCCAGAATTTTTAACACCAAGGTGTAAATTCCTGCTTCCTCACACTTCTTAAACTGGAAATTCCTCCTTTTAATCTGTGTTTCTTCAGGAAAAATTGACATTGGCCTCCTTTAGCACCATGAAGAGCTTGACTAGTGAAAATGTTTACATTTTTATTCCCAGTATTGCTGAGAAATTAAAAATCCAGATCTCTGTGTTCRCCTAAAGTATTGCTCAAGTCAGTGGGATATTGGATATAATATTGGATGTAATATTGGATAGAACATTGAATATATATTAAATACAATATTACATAATTCTTGTCTGAGGAGTATTTCTCAAGCATTTTTACACACTGTTGTTTGAACTCTGTGTATTTCCTTCCTGGTTTTACCTGCGCAGTGCTGCAGAGCTGYGGTAGGAATTCACCTGGAGTCAGTGTGTTAAAATCAGATCCAGATGGAAAAATAAGGACAGCAGGCAAGCTGTGCTTGGATAGATTTGCATAACTTTAAATCAAGACAGAAAATTCCATGTAATCCTTGAAGGGGTAATTCCTAGGAGTTTGCTGTAATTTATTTAGGAAATGTCACGATAAGTAAATTTCCTTGAACTTCACATCCGTTTATTCCTTGTTCCTGCTGTGTTTTTCCAGGCTGGAGCCAGCTGGCTGCCATGCACTGCGTGATGCTCCCGGACCTGCTGGGGCTGGAGAAATTCCGCCCTCCTCTCCTGGAGATGCTGGCACGCCGCTGGCAGGATCGGTGCCTGGAGGTGAGTTCAGCCCTAATATTTTGGGATTTATGTTGTCTTTCAGTGATTCAATTTTCCCTTCACATAAAAAACCCCACGGAATTCTTTTCCGCCACAAATCCTGCCGGTTTTATTCCCGATTCGGGAATATTTTGTCGTTAACCCAGCCAAAATGCCATTTAAATCTATGGATTTTTTTTTTCCCCTTCTGAGAGTTGGATTTCTCTTTTTATCTCGATTCTGGGATGAAAGCCCTCGAGGCTTCCCTGAGAATTCCCATTCCGTGCGCAGGTGCGGGAGGCGGCGCAGGCGCTGCTCCTGGCGGAGCTCCGACGGATCGAGCAGGCGGGACGGAAGGAGACCATCGACGCCTGGGCTCCCTACCTGCCCCAGTACATGGACAGCGTCATCTCCCGTAAGGAATGCCCCGGGAAACCTGGGAACACCAGGGGGAAAGGGCGTTTGGAACCCGAAATTCAGAAAAATCCATCCTGTCCTTGCCGCTTCGTCTCAGAGTGGCTCCTGCAAAGGGTGTCCCAGGCCTCAGGGGATTCATGGATAGTCCCCTCGAGGAGAACATCTCCAGTTGCTCATCTTCCTTATAATGAGCTTTTTTTCCCCTGAAAATGTGGTTTCTATCCAAAGATCTCTACTGAACACCAACTGATTTAGCAGTGTGTAATCGTGGTATTAATCTAAATGGAATGCAGGAATTCCATGGGGGTTAAGGATGTATTTTGAATTGCTCTGAGCTCAKTTAGACTGGAAACCTTTCCAATGAGTCAAAACTAGCAAATTGGGATCAGGTTTTTATGGTAAGTAGTGCAACTCTTGGAATTAAGGATACAGAGTTGAAGGAATTGAAGGAAATAAGAATTATTTGGGATATAACAGACTTGTGAAAAGTCTTGTTTTCTGCTAGAAAGAGAAGGAGGAGAATAGGAAAGTTTAAAAAATATTCCTTTTTTCCTACATCCTCTACTCYTCCCAATTTTGCCATTTGATATTGGGAAATATATTATTAATAATAAATCAATAAATATTGATATGGGGGCAAAAATCAGCTGGTTTTTGGGTCCAGCAGATTCCAATCAGTGTCAGATTCCACAAATGAAATTCTCCTTCGGAAGGGATTCCTTTTAATAACGAATTCCTATTTTAGTTTGTTTATTTACTTGGTCTGTGTAAATATTTCCTTAAAATCCTGCTGGGGCTCCAAAGCCTTGGTGGGGGGACACGTCTATCCGGTATATTGTGGAATATTGGCTGTTCCTGCAGCTGGGAATGTGTCTCCTCTGGCTTGAATGGGAAGCCAAAGGTTATCTGGCCGCGACCTTTGTGTGCGTGCGGATGCGGCAGCCAGGGAGCGGCCGGGATCGATCGGAGCCGTGGGCAGGGAATCGATGGCAGGCAGGGCAGCCTCTGCAGAAAGCTCCTTTCTGCCCAAAAATGAACTATGGAGCCTTTTGCTTCCCATATTTCCTAAAATGTAGTTAGTTCAGGTGAATTGTGGTTCGTTTTGAAGGGAAAATGTGAGATGCGGCAGCACCAAATTGAAGGTGTTTAATGGTTATCCTGTAATTGTGTCTCCTTTAAACGGCTTCGTGGAACCAGGGAATGGTTTGGGCTGGAATGGGCAGGGACGCCTTCCGCTAGACCAGGTTGTTCCAAGCCCYGTCCAGCCTGGCCTGGGACACTTCCAGACATGAGGAATAATCTATGTTATCCCTGGAAAGCCAAATAAATATCAAATTTTGCTATTTCTAGATGAGGTTGAGCGTCTTGCGCGAGGTTGGAATTGAAGGAGCCCAAAGCAAGGCAGTACCTGACGGAAAGAAATGAAGTTTAGATGCGGCAGGAAACAGGGAATTCTTTCCCCAAATCCCTGATTTTGGGGTGTTGGGTTGTTCCCTCCAGCTGGAGTGACCACAGAAGCCCTTCAGACTGCTACTGCCAGCCCGGATCCCTCGGGAACAGAAGCCAAAGTCCAGGAGGAGGAGCATGACCTGGTTGATGATGACATCACAGCAGGTGAGCATTCAAATAGTTAAGATTATTAATATTACCAAGGTAATTAATATGTCTCTGTTTTAATAGATTTAGAGCTCTTAAATCTGCCCACAACCAGCATTAGTTCTTCAAAAAGAAAGACTTCCTGTCATTCTTTATAATTATCCCTTAAATAATTTATTCTGGTGGAAGATCCAATTTAGGCATGCTGCATCCTGAATTTTGGTTTCAGTGGGATACAGTTAGGTTTGTATTGGGAGAATAGGGCGAAAACCAAGAATTTTGGGACAATTTCACCTCAACTTCTTTCTCTTGATGGTCCCATTAAGACTTAATATTTATTGGTTGGATTGCTGGTGCGTGGTGCTCAATAGGATCTTTTCCAGCTCGGGATTCCCCAAATGCTTCCAGTTATCCAGATCATTCTTTAAAAGGATCACGTGCACTTCAGAACTTTGGGAGATGGAAACATTTTAGCTGAACTGACTGAAACACTCCTAGGAAATCCTTAATACACTGCAGTGGCTCTTAAATATTTCAAAAGTTATTTAGAAAATTGAGTCTGTCTTCAAATCTCCTTTTAATGCCTGAAAGGCTTTCTTGGGTAACTAAAAGTAGAACAAATATTTTGTTTAAATAATTCACATGGGGACAGCAGCATTTTTTCCCAGTTGGGCATAAAATCTCCTGGTTCCAGTGGTCAGAATTTGGGAGTTTGGTTAATTGGCTTATTCAAAGTGTATTTTGAATTGCTTTTTATTGTGTAACTTACAGACTTCCTGATTTTGGTCCCACCTCATGAAGTAATTTAAAATTAATTCCAAAGCAATTTATTATTTTCTTCTGTGTGTTACTACAATTTTTTTACTCAAAGAAATCAAATATTTCAGAAGAAAATATTTCAACAAACTTCATGTCGTGGCCATGCTGGGCTTCTTTAATTGTAGTTTTTAATGCTGAGGTTTTAATAATATTAATTTTTACTAAATTATTTTTTAATTTTTACTAATTAATTTTTACTCTGGGGCTCCTTTGGAAGTTTCTCTTCCTTGCTGCCGGAGCTGAGGGATTGGAAGGGGGAGCAGCAGGTGCTGCTTCCCATTGCATCCCTCCTGTTTTCCAGCCCCAGAAAATTCAGGCTGGATTGGAGATCCACAACAAATGGCACCATCTGGCAGCGCCAGCAGAGAAGCCCCTGGCTCCCTTTTCCGCACAAAATTCCTGCTGGGTTTCCTTTAAGGAGGTTCCAGGGGAGCTGAGCACCTCCCCAAACCTGTCACAGGGAGTTTTGTATCCCCAAAACCCACCCGGGAGAGGTGAAAGAGCTTTGAATTTGTATTTAACCACTCACTGGAACCCATCCACCGTATCATGGACTATTGTGTGACATTCCCGAAAAAAAGTGAGGGTTTGTCATCCAAAACTTGGTCCCTTTCAGATGCTAATTGGAGATATACAGAGTGACTCATCCCTGGGACACTGGCTCCTGTTATAATTGCAAATGGAATGTGAGTGCAGGGACACGGGTATTTAACAGGGGAAAGTTGGGGTTTAAGGGAGTTTTGGGGTGTACTAACAGGAATTCTGGATTTGAGGGAGTGTCTAAGAGAGAATTGTAGCCCAGTTAACAGGGAGTTTGGGTTTCTGCTATTGGCAAGCAGCTGTTTGTGGGGGAGCGTGAAATTACGCGGAAAACTCTGTTCCTTTTTCCTTTTTAAAGGAATATAACTCAGGAAAAGGGGCTTTTCCGGCAAAGCCTGTGTTGGGAAGCTGTGGGCATCTGCCAGGGAAGCAGATGTCTCCCAGTAAACCCCATTGAGCTGCATGAGGGGTTATGGGCTCGACATCTGTGGGATCAGCATCTGCCACTCTGGATATTCGTTAGGGAAGTTCCCAACTCCACAAAACCAGTTTGGGGCTGGTTTCCAATTAAGGGAGAAGCGTTGGAGTGGAGTTGGGAGCCGTGGGCTGCCCAGGCTCCATCCTTAGCCAGGCAGCTGCCCCATCCCTGGAAGTGTTCCAGCCCAGGGTGCCTGGTCCAGTGGAAGGTTCCCTGGCCATGGAAGGGTGTGGAACTCTGAAAAATTCCTATTTACTTGGGAAAAGTTGGATTTCTTTGTCTTAAAAACATTTTTCCTGTAATTTTACTCCGCTGGCTCAGGGATGCTCTGGCAGGATGGTTTCCTGAACTCCAAGAGTGTTGGCATTGCGAAGCTTCCCGAGCTTCCTGCATTTTCCTTTTTGGGATTTAATACTAGATCCATGATGTTAAAGTGTGTGGCAGGAATGTGCTCCTGGCTTGTCCTTTAGGTCCCTAAAGCAGGTGCCACGGATTCCCTTAGGCTGTCCCGCTCCAGGAGCGGGATGGGAAGGAAGGATAATTCCTAACTGGACTATTCAGGTTTGAAAACATCTTGTGGTTSCTTACTAAAAGAGAAATTGATGAATTAGTTCCATTGAAACACTTTTTAAATGGTATTTCTTGATTTGTTGGTCCATTTTTGTGGGTCCATRTTTGTAGGTAAATCAATGCCAATGACTCTGAAGCCCCAAAATCCCATTCCTACACATGAAAAATCTGGTGGAAATTTTAAAAAGCCTTGTTGTATTGGAAATTGCTTTTTTGGGGCATTTTGGCTGTAATTTAGGCAGCTGTAGCTACTCAAAATTAAATCTGCTCGTCACTTTTTCCTCCAAATGATCCTGTTGGAAAGTCGTCACTGAAGTTGAAATCCAGTGTATTTCAGTGTTGAAGATTGTTGGTCTCTCTTTACAGTGAGTTTCTGTTAGCAAGAAACAGATCTTTAAAAATTGAGATTATCATCCCTTTAATGTCACCTCTGAGGGAAATTTTGATGGATGAACCAAATGCTTTAAAACCCAGATAAAAGGTGCCTAATATTCCCCATCCGAGCAGCACAGAATCCATTTTGTCTCTGCCTATTTCCCTGGAAAAGGCTGCAGCATCCTCACCCATTTTGTGTTCCCAGATGCTGCAGCACGGTGAAATATTCCCTCATAAAAGGTACAGCCCAGCAGAAAATTCCAGTAAACTACAAGAGACCGGAATAGCTGCAAAAATACCCATTTTGTAGGTGGAAAAGCACATTTTCTACCTGCAATTAAAGACATTAAGTTGTAATCTCTAATTTGTGACAAGTCCCTGCATTTAAAGAGCTCTGCCATTAAATTATCCCCAGTTTAGAATTCCAGCTATTCCAGAGCACTGATTGTATTGACACMGTGGATGGATGGAATTCCAGCCTTTGAGCTGTACATGGATAATCTGCAGTGTGGTTTCATGTTAATATTTCCTGGTTCTGGGCTCTGCTGTGGGAACAGTGAGAAGGTTGATGAGGAAATGTTGTGTCTCGTTTGAAATCCAGGTTTAATTCTCACTCATCAAAATGGGAACTCTTGGATGTCAGAATTCCCAGGCACGGCTGGTGGCAGGTACAGGGAAGGACTGCTTAACTTCCCACATTTCCCTGTGTATCCAGGATGGGCTGCCAAGGAAAAATTCTCAAAATTCCTCTTAATGTCAGCCCTTCCAGGCAGGAATTTCAGCTCCCTTGCCAGGCTCCCAGTGTCCCTTCTCTGCTGGGCCAGCTGAGGGAGCTGTGGCTGTAGGAATGGCCCCACTTCCAAGCAATCCAAATGCTTATAGTAACGGGAGCTCAGTGATGAGTAACTATAGGTTTTATAAAACATTTTCCTGTTTTCCTTGTGGTCACTGTTATTGGGATTCCCTGATAACACTTTCACTTCTGATTTATTTGGAACGAGTCCTCCCGACTCTCCGCGGGGCGAGCGATTTTATCCGTTAGAAATCTATTCCCAATAGTTCTGTATTTCCAAGTGTTATTTTATGCCTGTGAAATGCTGTGAGTAAATCCCAGCGCTGAGCCTGCCCTAAGTGCCGTGTAACTACACCCCCGAGTTGGGCTGGGGTGGCCCCAGGGGATTCTCCGGGGTTTTCTGTGCCGGTGGCTCTCGGAGCARGGCTGGACACTGTTTTGGTGGATCAGGATTTGAGGTTGGGCCCCCACTCCTGCCAGGTGAGTACCTCCTAGAGCAAATCCAAAGCACCCCTCCCATAAAACCTCTTTCCGCCTTCACTCGAATCCATCGATTCCTCTTCTCGTTAAACCTGGAGAACTCACTCCGGCTTTAATCCTTTTATTGTAAGCTCGGCTGAAATTAATTTTCCCCGAGAAGTGTGCAAAGCCAATTAACGGGAGCTCTGGAATTAGGGAGCGCCGTGCTCCCGAGTGTTAACTGCAGCCTGAGCCCGTGGCCGCGCCCTGCGCCGCGTTCCCGGCGGAGCGATCGATATCCCGCGGCCTCGGAAGCCGGGGAGATTTGGGAACATTTCCCCGAGATTGCCAACGCTTCACCAATCTGCTTGGAGCGCTCGTGGGGCTGTAATGCTTCAAAGTGGAGATATTTGGGAATGTTTAGGAGTATTTTGTTTCGGGTGCTGTCGGTTTGTCTTAACCTGAAGCCAGGATTTTTGCAACTAAAATCCCGAAGGTTTTTGTCCTTCCGGCACGGCAGCTTCTGTTTTCCACACAGACCTATTGGAGGTTATTAATTTTCTCCCTGTGATAGGGTGATCAACCGTCCTGTCAGGAAAATGGATCTGTGTGTCAGCCTTTGCCGTGATTAAAGGGAGCTGCGGCGCAGGGAGAAAATACCAAATTTTCCTGGCCAAATGAAAGGGCTCCTCATCCAGGTGTTATTCCAGCGGAAATTCTGCCTGGCAGTTTAGTTGGGGGAAATCATTCCCATTCATTGGGGGCTTCCCCTAGTAATTAAAACAAAAATATATATAAATATCAAGGAAGGCTTTTGTCCCCCCATCCGGATGTTTCTGGGCGGGACAGTCAGGATTTTGTTGTATTTGAGGGGATTGGTTGGTTAATTTTTAATTTCTTGGAGTTTTGGCAGGTTTGGTGGATTTTTTGGGGTTGTTTTCTTTTCAAGGTAGAAAAACCTCCACTGCAGCTGTGAGGATCAAACTGTCACATTCCAGATTGCTAACGGGACACCGCAGGTATTTCCCACCCTGTCCTGATTGGAATTTCTTGTGGGATTAACAAAGAGTGATCTGGAGGCACAGGGGAAGTAGGAAGGAGCTCAACTCCCAGTCCCCAGCCCAGGCCTGGGAGCTTTCCCAATGGAAAATAGTGGATGAGATGTATCATTGTGTGGGTTAGATCGAGATGGAGCTCATGGATTCCCAGTAGGATTTTTTTTTTGCCATTTCAAGTTGATACATGAAAATTCTGTTGATACAGATTCTGTTTCCCAGAGAGCTTGTGGATTYCCCRTCCCTGGAAGTGTCCAAGGCCWGGTTGGACAGGCCATGGAGCAACCTGGCATARTTGAAGGTGTCCCTGCCCAGTCYAGGAGGTGGAACGGGACGATCCTTAAAATCCCTTCCAACCCAAACCGTTCCACGATTCTAGAATCGGATGAGCCTCTAATTGGAAGGATGCTCCCAAATCCTCCCTCTGGGATGTAGCGAAGGGTTAACTCGGTATTGTTGTCATCCAGGGATGCGGGAGGGGGAGGGCCCGCAGTGGTTTAATTTCCTACTGGAAGCAGCACATGTGTTGGCTTTTCCTTTCTTCCCGGGCGGAGCGCGGCGGGCGCGGGCGGCACGGCCGGGGTCAGCGCCTCGGCTATTGATCCGCATCCCGCCGGCCCTGCTCCAGCATCTGCCGCGCTCCCGCTGCAGCACAGCCCGGCCCCGATCCATAACTGGGGCTGTGCTCAGCCAGGCAGGGCGAGGAACCGAAGGGAATGGGATAAACCCATCGTGGAGCGGGAGTCGGCACCGGTTCGTCGCGGCTCGGGTGCCGCAGYGGCTCCGGGCGGGCACCTGGAATAGGGTGGGAGCTGCGGCTCCGGCCATCCCGGGGAGCGGAGGCCGTGCTGGGGTGTGACATCCAATGGGATACATGCAAATGTTAACAAGAACCYGGGAGAAATGACTGTTGGACAATTCCAGCTGTTCCCTTCTTGGCTTTGTTCCAGCCCATTTTCATCCTTCTTCCTCCGAAGGCGGTTGCTATTGATTTTTTCCCTTTTTTTCCCCTCCCTTCCCATTGTTAAGCTTTTCCTTGTTTTTCTCTCCGTTTTGGCTGGCGGGTGTTGCTTGACCACAGCTCCTAAAATTTGGTTAAGTTCCTGGTTTTCCTTTGGAGCCTCACGGATGTCATTAACAGAGGTGTCCTGTGCACCTCATTAATTCATCCTTCGTTAATCCACGAGCCCCATCCCGTGCCAGGTGATGTCTCCCAACTCCTCAGCAAACAGTGCTTGGGAAGGATTAAAACTTCCTTATTTCTATAGAAGAAACGATAGAGAATTTCCCGGGATGCTGGGAATTAATATTTAGGTAAAAGTGAATGTCATTTGTCAGAATAAGTGGCTGTGGCAATTTCATTCCAATAATTTCTTTTAAGATTCTGGGATTTTACTCCAAATAAAAAAAACTCTTCTGCTCTAGTGGAATTCAGGATCCCTGGACTATGTTAAATTAATAACACATATTTCAGTTTTATCTCAAATTCATAATTATGAATTTTCCCCCCCCCCGTTAAAATCTCATATATAACATTTTACTATATGAAAATATCAGTTTGGTTTAATGATGTGTACTGTTATCCTAAAATTCAGTAGGAAACTGGATGTGGTGATGGATCCTATATCAAAAAGATGCTTTCATGTGATAGATAATGCAAGGAAGTTATCCTAAAAAAATCCATCTTTTAAACACAACAAAAATTGCAACTTGTTAATTTAAAGTGAACAAGAAGCAACCCAAAAATTGCTAGCTAAACATAGAATTCCAAGGATCTTTTATCAAGCTAAAAAAACTTGGGAATTAGGGAGTTTTTTGGTGGCGTTTTTCCCCATGAGTTCTTGGCAGGTTTTGAAGGCATATTTTGACTTGTTTGGAGCTTTCTCAAAGTAAATGGAATCATCTCCGTGCCTGAAAATCSTGGCGGTCCCAAAGACGCGATGTACGTTCTTCCTTGCTTTATTTTCTCTGGAATATTCAAATCCGAGCCTCCTTTGGACTTCTCTCCTGTTCCCAACTCCAGGCTGTCTCTCCGGCCTCCCGCAGCCCAAGAAGGTGTCCACGTCCTACGAGGAGAGGAGGAAGCAGGCCACGGCCATCGTCCTGCTGGGAGTCATCGGCGCCGAGTTCGGAGCCGAGATCGAGCCGCCCAAGCTCCTGAGCCGGCCCCGCAGTTCCAGCCAGATTCCCGAGGGATTCGGCTTGACGAGCGGCGGCTCCAATTATTCCTTGGCCAGGCACACGTGTGAGTACCCCCAGGCCTGTTCTGCCTCGCTCGGCGATAGGGATGCAAACCGGTGCATTCTGGCTGTGTTTTTGTGGAAAAGAGCGAGGTTAGGAATTGGGAATGTACGGTAAGGGGTTGCCGAGGAATCGGTGCTGATGGAGCGAGCTGCTGGAATTCTGACATCCTGGATTCTGCTCCCAGGTAAAGCAGAGCACTTCCACTGCTTTTATTTGATTTGTTCACGTTTATTTGTCCTGTTCCAGCCCCTGCCATGAACAAGGACACCTTTCACTATCCCAGGCTGCTCCAAGCCCCTTCCAGCCCAGCCTTGAACACTTCCAGGGATGGGGATCCACAGCTTCTCCGGGCAAGCTATAAATCCATCAAATCCAGGGTATTTCTCTGCTGTACAGTGACATGGAATTGTGACTGTGCCTTTCGAAGAGGGTGGAATTCTCTAGAAATCCCCACCGTGCCCTTGCCTGGCACCTGCATTAATCCCTGGAGCCCTCACAACTCGTTGCAAGTGCTATTCCATGATAAAATGCYGGACACCCCAGGAATTGCTGGCTGCAGATGCCCCACATCCCCCCAAAASTGCAGCTAATGCCGTGTTTACAGAGTTAATGGGCTGAGAAATCAGGCTCCTGTGTCCAGGATACAGAAATACTGGATTCCATGGATAATTCAGGGGGTTTTCCAGGCAGCTGCCATCCATGGAGTTATTAATGAGCAGCTCTTTGCCCTTTAACTCCGGCAGTGCCGCAGGTGACGCCGYGTCCGTGGAGTTACTGACATCTCCTGGACATTGACTTGGGCCTCCTTCCAAAGGGAATGGCAGGCTTTCCGTGCTCCCAGATCCRTGCAGTCACTCCAGTTTTGCTGGATTTTGGATTAAAGAAGCCAGCCAGCAGTTGGGTTCCTAACTCAGAGCCCTGCTGCTATTACAGTGTTCCAAATTCCTGGCAGCTGATGGGCAGGAGGGGAAGCAAGTGGAATTTCTGGACAGAAACAGAAATATCCCTGTCTGGATAATTGTGTAGGTTGTTTAGATGGGATATTGGGAAGGAATTCTTGGCTGTGAGGGTGGGGAGGCCCTGRCACAGGCTGCCCAGAGAAGCTGTGGTTKCCCCATCCCTGGAAGTGTCCAAGRGCAGCTTGGAATAACCTGGTCTAGTGGCAGGTGTCCCTGCCATGGACTACTAGGTGGATTTTAAAGTCCCTTCCAACCCAAAGTATTCCATGAKTTTATGAGGACAATGCTGTCAAACCCACAATGGGTGATCAAGACACCATGGAACAGGCCTGGAAGGGAAGGAGGTGGGGTGAGGATAGCAGGTTCTGCTATGGAACCATTTCCATACCAAGTTGATGATGGACACATTGTTATCCTCCTCAATTTCATGTTTTCCCTCTTTTCCATCGTTTACTGCCTAATACTCAGGCTTTACCACTCTGGAGCAGCTCCCAAACTTCCCCCTCCCTGCTGCCTGTGGGTGCCTTGTCCAACATGATCTGGAGCAATTCCAGATGGGAGGAGATTGTAACAGGAAAAAAAAAACCCTGATCATCATTATGCAAAAAACCAAGTGATTTTTAATTGAGGCCTAAAAATATCCTCATTTTATACCTGAGAGAAGATAGGGAATAAAAATAAAAGACTAAAAATTCACTGGGCCAGGAGCAGGAGGRGTTGAAGGGATATGGAATTTTAACCTGTCCAGATTTCTGTCTCTCTGTGGACATTGTGAATGGGAATACATCAAACCAGGGGAAAAAATCCTCCAGAAAGGGTCACAATCGAGTTAAATCCTGTTCTTGGAGTCCATCGTCTGGATTTAGTTAGATCTTGATCGGAGGTCTCAGTGTCTCATTCCTGCCTGGGCTATTGATTTTCCCAAGCAAATAATTTCATTTTTTAAAATCCATTGGCAAACTGGGGATAACAAGGCTGCCTGGAGCCATGTGCTCGGAGAGATTCCACAAGGAGAGACATTTTGGGAATCCAGGGGCTTCCGTGCAGTGGAAATAAGTGATAAATTTTAGTATTTAGGCACATTTGAGTTAATAAAGTGATATAAGGAGCGAATGTGCCAACGCAAAATGAAACACTCGGAATAAAATGATATTTTAGGACCAATTTATAGAGGAATGGCATTCCCTGAGCTCTGGAGCTGCCTGAGGAATTGTGTCCAGTGAGTCACACAGGAATGTTTGCCACAAGGAGCTTTGGCTTTGCTTCTTAATGACTTTTTATAGCGGAATATTAATGGAAAGCAGCAAAACTGCGGGTCCGGGGATGCACTTCATCCCGGGATATTCCGGCCCCGCTGTGCCGAGCTTTTCCAGGGCTAATTACCTCGTTGCAGTGCCGACTCTAATGTGACATGTTTATTGCCCTAACGAACAACTCATTAGTGCTGGGATGTTTTTGTCAATATTAATTCCTTCATTTAAGCCGAGGCAAAGCTTTAAACAAAGATGTCCCGGCCAGGGACCGGGCGGCACCGGGATATTGGGTGGGTCCGGCTGTTGCTGGTGTCAGCAGCGGGATTCTGAGGGAAAAGGTAGGAATATTTCATCGGAGTAATGCTTGAGGAGGCACGTTTTTAATRAAGTTTTGTGGTCGAGGCATAAAATCAACCCTTCGTGGCTTGACAAGGAGGAATTCTGGGGTTAGTTGGTGTGAATCAACTGGAAAAACCTGTCTGTTGGCTTTTCCCGGTCCTAAAAACAACAGGAGGCTTATTTAATCAACAGAACAAGCAACTTGGTGAGGACAGTTCAAAAAAAGCCTGATAAAATCAGTAATTGCCTTTATCCCAAGGAATGTTATTAAGTGGTAATAAATAATGATGGAGAGATAATGATGAATTATTGGGAAGCGTTACTTGTTTGAGCCCTCCTCCATTGATACCTACATCATTAATTTTATTTAAAAATATTTCCAAAATGTGCAGAACCTGGGCTCAGGATTCAGGATKGTCAAAGTTGTTTGGGATGTTTCCCTCCCCTTCTCTCTGAAGCTCTATTTCTCAGAAATACTTAGGCATGTAGACTTCTATTTTTTCCCCCAAATCCATTGACTGCTATTTCTTATGTAGTGAAAATACTACATTTGAGGCTCAGAGAGGTTGTGGATTGGAAGCATCCAGGGGCATGCCGGATGGGGCTTGGAGCAACCTGGGCCGTGGAAGCGGCTGCGACCGCACGAGCTTTAAGGTCCTCCCGAGCCAAACCCATGCCTGGGGCCGAGGCATCCCGACCCCTGCAGCTTCTCTGACCCTCTGCTCTCCCATCCCGTTTAGGCAAGGCTCTGACGTTCCTGCTGCTGCAGCCGCCCAGCGCGCGGCTCCCGGCGCACAGCACCATCCGCAGGACGGCCATCGACCTCATCGGCCGCGGCTTCACCGTCTGGGAGCCCTACATGGACGTGTCGGCCGTGCTCATGGGGCTGCTGGAGCTCTGCGCCGACGCCGAGAAGCAGCTGGCCAAGTGGGTACTTCCGTCCGTGCGTCCATCCGTCCGTGCATCCCTGCCAAACTCCCAGCGGGGCGTTCCCCACCTGTGGATGTGGGTTCGAAAGCATCCTGGGGCTGCGGAGCTTGGCAAAGAAGGTGGGATGAGGAATGAGGAGCGAGGAGCGGCCCTGAGATGGAGGGCAGGGTTAGGTGGATGTTGGAGAGGGAGGGGAGGCGGAGGCTTCCCAGAGAAGCTGTGGCTGCCTCATCCCTGGCAGTGTCCAAGGCCTGGTTGGATGGGGCTTGGAGCAGCCTGGGCTAGTGGAAGGTGCCCCTGCCCGTGACATGATCCTTAAGATCCCTTTCAACACAAACCATTCCATGAAATATTTGTTGACAACACAGATTTTAAATGCTACCTGCAAGAAGGCTGTTTTAATCCATGGATATGTTTCCACATCCATCCAAGCTGAGGGTTCTGACGTTACTCTAAGGCAGATATTGTCCATTTTATAGAAGTTGTTATTTCCTCAAGATACAAAGAATGAATCCTTGCCATGTGTTGGTGGGAGAAGTATGGACAAATTGGATTACCGTTGTTTTTTGTCTGAATTCCAGTTATTCCTTGTAGTGTGACAGGAAACACCACCGCATTTTCCCTTCCCAGAGCCTCTCCTAAGCCCTATTTTATGTAAATCCTGACTTCCAGGGTCCAAGTGACCACAGTTCTTCAGCAAGTCCTTTTGCTCGTGTGATTCCATCCTTAGCTGTCAGGAAGATTAGTCTGGCTCTCCCTCCACAGAGCAGGGAATAAATGAAGGGATCAGCGTGGAGCCTTGAGGAGCCCGGCGCAATTTTCCTCATGATAAATTGCATAATAAGCGCRAAAGCGTTTGCTTATTAATCTATAACAAGATTTAGATTGAAAATGGCCTGTTACATTCCTGACACATCCAGGATGGAGGGAGATGGAAAGGAATGGAGCAACAATGTGTGCAGGGGGTTAAGTGTGGATCTCACCCTCCCGGAGCCCCGCTGAGCTCCCGCTTTGTGCCGGATTCGCCGTGGACACAATAACGGCACACAGCTGCCGGCGCCTCTCCCGGAGGTTTTATCAAAGAGCTTTTATGTCAAGCTTCTGCTTTTAGATGGAAAAGGAGAAATCACATTTATTGACCAGGAAAACGAGTGGGTTTCTTTTTTCCCTGCTGAATCAAGGGAATATKGGAGCTGTTAGGCAAAACTCGGGTGTTTGGAACTCCTGCTTTTGGCCAGTTCATCCTGGTTCCCAAAGGTTAGACCGTGCCAAGGGAAACTGCTCAGTTGTGAGGAATAAGAGTGTTTTCCCAGCATTTTTAGGCTTTCATGTCTCGGCATGGATGATGGTAGGAATCAGTTTTGGCTGTATTTTTGCTTTTTGAATTAAGCTATGTTTCATACAGATTGTCATGGAGTGGTTTGGGTTAGGAGGGTGGGGACACCTTCCACTATCCCAGGTTGCTCCAAGTCTCATCCRGCCTGGCCTGGAACAATTCCAGGGGCACCATTATGATCTGATACACCAAAATTAGCAAATCACATTCTAATCAATCCATATGGTTTTATCTGTCTTGGAGCAACCTGGTCTAATGGAAGGTGTCTGCCCATGGCAGGGGAACGGGATGRTCTGGATGCTTTTGTCTGGAATGTGTCCCCTCGTGGGGCTGAGCTCTGCCCACATCCTCCCAGGCAAAGGAATTCACAAAAAGCCTGTTACTTTCCAGGAAAATACACACTTTGCCAAGCATCCTGTAAGGAAAAGCACTGGTGGGACGACATGGAGTCTTGGGAAAGTGGCAGTGAGGCACTTGGAGTTGGATGGCTTTGGGAAGCCCCTCCAAAAGTCCAGCTTCCCCTGGACTCCTTCCCCTGGCTCATCCCTTTTTCATGGCACATCTGAACAGGAGTTGTGAAGTTACATTTGTATGTAGTTTGCCAAGGAAAAGGCCAGTGGGGACATCACCTTGTGGCAGAGACTTTATATGGTTTCACATTTGGGAGTTTTAATTCATACAATGATGGTGAGGGATGGGAAAGGAAAATAAACTGGTTGGGTTTGTAAACTTTTGCTATTCTCTTCCCAAAAAAATCAGTCAAAGAGCACAGGGAAGGGGGAGGAACCCCTTCCACAGGTTGTCCAGAGAAATAAGTGTCTGCCCCATCCCTGGAAATGTTCCAGGCCAGGTTAGATGGGGCTTGGAGCAACCTGAGCTAATGGAAGGTGTCCCTGCCCATAGCAGGGGGTGGAATAGGTGATCCTTAAGACCCCTTCCAACTCCAAGCTGTCTGTGATTCCATGATTCTACATTTTGGGGAATTTTTGGATAGCGTGCAGGGCACGTAGAAATTTTCTTTTTGCTAAATGGAGTTACTGGGTACCTACCACCTTATTGTTTCTTGCTTTTATCTTGTCACAGCCAGTAAAAGCCTCGAATTAAAGAGAATTACTCTGACCAGGGGATTTTTCAGCCTGTGTTTATAATACTGTAAAAGACCGAACCATAAATCCTCGGGAAGACGCTCCGGGCTCGCCTGGCCCTCCGTGGGGTGATAGGTATTCAGCACATACAGATAATTTGTTAACAAGGCCTTTTGCCCACTTTGGACAGATGCACTTACTGTTTTCAATCTTCATGGTTAATTATTCGATTTGGGCTTGATGCCGGAACACCCTGACTCCTAATCACTGCTCTTTGTTGGGAGTCCATTATATTGGAACTGGCGGAGTGCTCCCGGTGACCTTGAGCTGACATTATAAGCTGCTGCTAATCTTTTTCACTCTATGTTTCTAACGCCGCTCTCCTTTGTSCCTGCCTCTGTGCCGCTCCCGTTTAGCATCACAATGGGGCTGCCCCTGAGCCCGGCGGCCGACTCGGCGCGCTCGGCTCGCCACGCGCTGTCCCTCATCGCCACCGCCCGCCCGCCCGCCTTCATCACCACCATCGCCAAGGAGGTGAGCCCAGCTCCCGGGGGGATCCAAAGATGCTTTTCCACGGGGTTTGGAGAGGCGCCGCGAGGTTGGCGTGCGCCGGGCGCGGCCCGTCCGAAGGGAAGCCCGCGCGATGCCGGTCCCGGCCGGAGGGACGGGGCTTAGTGGTGACGGCGGTGGTGCCGGTTGAYGTCCGAGGGCTTTTCCAGCCGTCGYGATTCCCGTCTCCCTGCTTCCCMCAGGTGCACAGGCACACGGCGCTGGCGGCCAACACGCAGTCGCAGCAGAACATCCACACCACCACGCTGGCCCGGGCCAAGGGCGAGATCCTCAGGGTCATCGAGATCCTCATCGAGAAGATGCCGACGGACGTCGTGGACCTGCTGGTGGAGGTGAGGCCAAGGGAATTTTTGAAACTTTTAAATTGTATTAAATCACATTATTGGGGYAAAAATCCCGAACGAAAGAAGGTCAAAGATAGCTTGGAACAACCTGGTCTGCTGGAAGGTGTCCCTTGGAATGGGATGACCCTCAGAATTTTTAATTATGGAACATAAAACACAGATTGTCAACTGATCGTGACTTTTGTTTCCAAGGTGATGGACATCATCATGTATTGCCTGGAAGGATCTTTAGTTAAGAAGAAGGGTCTTCAGGAATGCTTCCCAGCCATCTGCAGGTGAGCTCTTCCCTTGGGAATGCTGCAGAGTAAATGACAGGATCACCAACGGGATACATTTCTTAATTAAGAGTGAAACAGTCTTTTAGGTGACACAACAAATAGTAAAAGGTGATTTATAAAATGGGAACATGTCCAGTATCTTTAAACACGGATAAATATCCCAGTTATYCTCTTAGACTAGTCCAACCAATAAATTCTAATAATCACCTGTCAGCCATTGTGTTTTAATTTAATAACCTATTAAAATATTAAATAGTTTTAAGGAAAGAACAATTATCCTGTTGCCAGGTTGGATAYTGATGGAGGTGTTTTTCCTTTTTCCTGATGTTTTAAGTGGCTTTCCTTAAAACATAAAGGGAAGGATAAATGGGAATTAGTGCCCAATCTCCCTATTCCTGTGTATATTTATAGTGATCCAGTATTTTAAAATCCTTTGCAATTACTGGTAATATTTTCTGGTTATAGCCAGTGTAAAAATGATCCAGCACCCAGCAACGGGATCGTGGAGCCCAAGGGAAATTGCCATCCTCAGGGATGGATACACGGGGATGGGATGCAAAGCTGCATCTGAGCTGCACTTTTCCTTTTCCCTGCACAAAACCTAGGGATTTTCTTCCTTCTTTTTTATTCTTTATTGGTTTTTTCCCATGTTTCATCCTGCTTTTCTTCCCCACTGCCATCCTGCACTGCAGAACATGTCTTAGACTTGCATGTGAGCAGTTGCTATGGCACTGGGAATCCCGAGGAACCAGGAGAGGAGTCTGGAAGATGGCTTGTGTGAATCCTTAAATATGCTCAGCAACATGTTTTTTTGAGACTGATTCCAGATATTTCTGGTAGATTTTGGTAGAGGAGAATTTAACTGTAAAATTCCAACTTCATTTGGAATGCAGTTGGCATTTTCACAGGTCTCCTCTCCCTGTGATAAGGCACAGTGATATCCCCAAGGATTTGAATTTGCAGTAAGGATTTGGACTCTCTTTGGTTTCAAGGTGTTGAAATCCCTTGGATTTTGCAGTTGTTGGAATTCCAGTAAATGCCACATGGTCACAYTGGGTGTTAAGGACTATCACAGGCTTCACCCCGAGGATGTTATTGGAGTAGGGAGAGTTTGATGGTGAATTTCCCTCTTCCTTTTTTCTTTATGCCCATCAAAAATTGATGAGTTTGCATATTTTTCCTTCTTTCCCATTTGACTTTTACGGGAAATTCCCTGAAGTCCCCCAGGGTGTTGGATGGTGGTTTAACCCTTTGACTTCCAGCTTTATTGAGGTGTTCCAGCGCAAAGAAGATACACCCACGACCATCCAGTGACCTGGGTAGGATCCCACAGATTATTCCCAATATTATTCCCAAATAAATCTGATTGGATTCCGTGGTAACATACCAAACATCAGTTGTTTTCTGTGGAATGCCAAGTGTTAAACCGGCAGCGAGTGGATTTTTAAATCAAACCTCTGTTCCAGCCCTTAATGAATGATCCAATGGAATCCCAAACGAACGTCACATCCCAGTGTCACCTTGTTTTCCTCGTTTCCCTGCTCAGGTTCTACATGGTGAGTTACTACGAGCGCAGTCACCGCATCGCCGTGGGGGCTCGCCACGGCTCCGTGGCGCTCTACGACATCCGCACCGGGAAGTGCCAGGTAAGGAAATCCCTGGGAATCCCTCCCGTCAAACCCGGGAGCTGTTGGAGCAAAGAGCAGCGAGCTGTGCGTCTGTGGTGCGCTGAGCTGCTGGAACATTATGGAAAACRCCGAGGGGATCAATAGTTTAATGAAGGACTTAAGGATAYCGAGTCCTGCTGGCTCCGTTCCCCRGGACTGACTGGGTGCCACTGGATTAATAAGGGGAAACCTCAAGCTTTATTTCCTGATCTGAAAGTTTGGGAATTATTTCCCCAGACATTTGGAATGATTCACTCTGTGCTGGGGAATATTCACAGCGCTTGGTTGCTTACTTTTCTTAATCAGCTTCCACATAAACCATGGAAAACAGAGCTGGGGGTGACCAAAGGGACTTCCAGGATAATTAGGGCAGGTCCTTTACAGGTTTAGTTACTATTCATGAGGTACAAAGACTTTCCAGGTAAATTACTGTGGGGCAACACCATCTATTGGATACAGATTCCTGCTTCCAAGTCCAATTTTATACATTATTTCTCACAGCTGCAGATTTTTTGGGCTACTCGAAAACATGGAATAATTGAGGATGGTGTAGCTGAAAAAGCTGTGTCATTGGAGAAAAACTCAGGTTTTTAATTTGCTTTTCTGTGAGGAGGCTTGGGATCTGGAAAACCGTTGGGGGGGGGGGGGRGGTGTTTCACCTTCCAGGTAATTTTTATTATGTTTTTAAGAAAGGTGGTTGTAGGAACTGACCACTGAGAAATTACTTAGAATGATGAATACGATGATATCAAGAATCCCCTTTTTTAACAAAAAATAAATCAGCATTTATCTAGGATGGGGTTGTTTCCCCAGTAAAATTCACTAGATTAGTCGATTGTGTTATATCATACCATGACTATTCCTAATGCAAACATTTTTAATCTCTTTTTCCATAATTTAATATCGACTCCAGGTTCTTTGTTCTTTTTCTCCTTATTAAACCTTCCCCGAGTGTTGCTGGCGTTCCTGGCGTGGGACACAGGCACAGTTGGGCTCCATGGGGTTTTTGGCAGTGCCCTTCCCATGCTGGTATTGATTTGTCCTTCAGCTGTGGGCAGCTCCCAGAGATCCCAGGGCCTGGGTGTTGATTATTCCCGCGACGTCTCGGGAGCGGTATTGACCCGGAGCTGCTCGCTGCCGAAGGCTCCGGATTTCTCTCCCCGTCTCCATGACACTCCTAATAAACTGCCTGAGTGCTCTGTGCCTCTGGAAGCCAGCTCCTCCTCATGGAGACCTTTTCCCTCTAGGAGCCAGTTTAGGGGTGGGTTTGTCCCCTATTCCATGGAGGATCCGTGCCCTTCACTCTGGGTTCTGTCCCACACAGCAACCACAGCCTTCCATATTCCCCCTCACACATTCCAGCAGCAGGTTTGTGACCAGAATATTTGAAATCCTTAAAAACATGGTATTCCTAGATGGATGCTGGGAGGTGAGGACTCTGTAGGAGGATTTTGCAGGTGGATGTGTGGAGCAGCCCCCCACAYGTGGGGAGGACCCAAGTGCCCCACAGGATTCATGTATGATTTTATCCTGTTTTTTCCTACATGTGTGGGATCTCATCCCACTTTTATCCTGGATCACAGGAAGCGGCTTGCCTTTAAATAGCCAAATCCTCGTGGTGATTTCTCCCTCACACAGGTTGTGACTTCCAGGCTGAGCATGGTTCTCCCTGTTGGAATCCAAGGGGATGTGGTGGGAACAGGTTTCTGGTGATTCCGTGCTCAATCCCAGAGCGATGCTCGATGGGATAAAGGTCTCTCCCAGGCATTCCGGTAGGATTTGGAACACTTGCAAGCAGAGCTGCCTTGAACAAAGTCCTGGTTTTCAGGGACTGCAAAGGTTAAACTTTATCAGCTTCCCAAAAACAAGGTGGAGCTTCCATCAGCACCTTCCACCCTCCCAACCCRCTGAGCACGATCCGATGATGACTATTGATTCCTTCCTTCCCAGCTTTCCCCTGGCTCTGGCCTTGATGTACGGATAGTGCCGCAGTCCAGCTCCAGTAAGGCTCCATCTTGATCAGGGGCTGAGATGAGATCCTGGGATTTGATAAAGATAACTGATGGTGCACAGGGAATTGGAAAACAGTTCCGAGAGCTGCAGCTCCACCTGGAAATGTGCCTTTTGTTTTCCCAGCYTTAAACCCTACGGCCAAGGGCCCCAAGCCAAACACCCAGGATTAAGCAAATGGCAATTTTTATCCCAAAATAAACCACTTGGCTTCATAATTACAATTATAATTCATTTATAACAATACTAAAAGGATTAGGCAACAGGATTACGGTATCGCTCAGCATAAGCTCTGTTTGCCCCATTAAACAGTGAAATAATATTAAAGTCCAACCAAATTATTAATCTTCTGATTCCTAAATTTAAGATTTCTTATTATCAACACACAATTAAAAATCCTGCATTTAGAGGTGCAGTGACACAGGACAATATTGATGTTCTGCTGTTTTATATCAAATTAAACACTAAAATAGTGTGATCAGACTGGAGAGGGATTGCAGGAAACTGGATTTTAGGATACCTGATGGTTGATTCTGCAAWGACAGAAAAATATTAATATCTGGAAGTTCCTTAAAAATATGGTAATGATTTCATGCCATTATTCATTAATTCTAATTGTGATAATCCAGAAGAATTCGCTCACATTTTTGGGGGGGTTTTTCCTCATAGTGCCCAGAATCTGTTTCTCTCATTGGCTGTACCTGGAGCCCAGAAATTTGGGATCCATGGGATTATTTAAGGCTCTGTGAGGTAAATTCTTGCTGGGTACCAGAGTCTGACCCCAAACCCCCCGAATTAATTCTTCAGTACAGGTCATTTCATTATCTTCTTTTCCTTTAGGAATGCATTTGGGTCTATAAGGAGAGACTTTGAAATATTCCATTTTTATTGATTAAATCTTGGGATTCATCATAAATATTTAGAGCTGCATTTCAGAAATACTTGTAATTTTTGTACCTAAAACCTGGGTCATTTGCACCGGAAGATTAAAGAGAAACACGAGTTATTTTGGGTTTATTTCAAAGCAAAAAGTGCTTTTAAGCCTGGGCTGGAATCAATAATGTTTGGTCCTGGGTCCTTCCAGAATTAAAATCCCAGCAATCCGAGCATTAATTGGATTGTGCAGGGCTGATTTTATTTCAGTCCTGGATGCCTTGACAAAGTTTGATTTATATGGAAGGCAGAAAAGGATTTAATATTCCATTTGGAATGAATCGTGGCTTGGCTTAATTACTTACAGAGTAGGAGATGCTGTTCCTAAATTCGGTGTTTTAAAGGTGTTCGTTCTGCAATCCACACCTGCATTTCCAAGTCCAGGTGRGGCAGGAAAACCTGTCACTGGAAACCCAGCTCTAAATTTCAGAGAAAGGTGATTACTGAGTGTAACTTTAATTGGATAGGCCAAAGTCCTTTTCTAAACATGCCCAATAACAGAGTTGAGGGATTTTTATTAATTTATTTATTGAATTAAATTATTATAGGTGCTGAAACTGATGTGAGWTAATAGAGATTTCCATTACATTGCTTCCAAAACAGGGATTTCTTTTTTAATGCTTGGCAAGAACATTTTTACTTTCATGTTATCCATGACTTTTCATTCATGGCTTCTCACTCATCCAGGAAGGAGTTACAGAGTCACCTCCTCCTTAATTTCCCAATAACCATTCCTTGATGCTTTGTGTCCCGTGCAAAAGTTGGAGCTGACAGTTCCCTGTCAGTGTTTGAAAGGTTCCCAGGCTGGGCACTGGAAGGGCAGTGCTGCTTTCCCAGTACAGGAATTCTTGGTCCCTTTTATTTAAGGAACCTGGAGACTGAAATGATAAATAGCAGATAATAAAAGGGAAAGGATATTAATGGCTGTCTCCGGGAGGACATAATCAATTTAAAATATGCATTTCACTGTATTTATTAATATAAAATTGATCCAGTGCGGATTTTTTACCTCACCTTTAGTGGAATATTGCAGTTCAGTGGAGACTTTCCTAAATATTGGACTTGGAATTAGGTTTTTGGAATATCTTGAGTGTATCCTGTGGTACAAGGGGGCAGGTGCAGAGATCCAGTGGGCTCCCAGGAGCATGCCCTTCCCATTAAAAACCTGGACAGAGGGAAGCTGGAAGCAGGTGCATTTGGTCCCACTGTCTTTGTCGTGCAGAATGAAGACATTTCCAAACTGGTATCACACAGATTTTCCCAGAATTTCCACTGTGTGTTCATACAGCTGCTCTGGAGCTGAAAAGCTCCACAGGATAACTTGGAATATTTGGAATGAGCAGCAATGACGTGGGTTTGCTTCGCTTCTTCATGGCAAACACAAGCTGAACACCACAAAAATCCTGCCTGGAAAGGATTAGCATCAATTAGAGCAGCAATTCCTTTAAATAACAAAGCAGCTGGATTCTCTGAAGGATTTGTACTTCTTGGAACATATTCCAGGAGTAAAAAGAGCAACAAGTGTGCTGCTCCTATTGATTTTCTACCTTTGTCTCACCAAAACATATTTTATTGACAAGTGTTCAGTGCTTGTTAAGTGCTAAAGAGTGGGATGGGGCTAAACGTGGGATCAGCTAATTAACTGCCCTTCCAACTGTGGTGATCCCATTAAAGAGGGAGATTTGGGGTTCACTSACCTTTTCCATGAGGAATAAATGAACATATTAATGGGTTCTTAATAGATCAGGTTCATTCCAGGTGCACCACGCTGAGCAGGGCTTTTAAGAACCCAGGGATGGGCACAGGAGCGCTGGTAATGGGGTTTTCCTAGTGCTGATCCAGTAGGAAATGGGATTTTCCAGGAGAAACTCTTGTGGTGTTGTGGATTTAATACAGACCTGAGCTTTTTGATCCTTTTTAGGGGTACYGCTGTGGGAGAGGAGCTCACTGGGGAGTGCAAGGCTTCCATGTTGTAAAAATTCCCATTAAAGGCTCATTTTTGTTCATAGACTTGACAAATTTCCTTCRGTTAAAAAACTGGATTTCACAGGGAATGTGTTGTTGGTTTGATGTAATTCAGTTTCATTGGCTGAGCCGCTCTCAGGCCACTTCCAAGGAACYGTGATGGCCTATCCTTAAATCCCACCCGGTGAGGCATTTCTGGGGGATACCAGGTAATGGATCTCCAGCATTCCTGTTCTCTCCCCTCTTCCCAGACTATCCATGGCCATAAAGGACCAATCACTGCCGTGGCTTTTGCCCCCGACGGCCGGTACCTCGCTACGTATTCCAACTCCGACAGCCACCTCTGCTTCTGGCAGGTAAGGACACATTCCCAGCCCTCCCTCTGCTCGGGATCGGGACTTTATCCTTTTATTGATGCATTAAAGTGCTCCCGTGGGGAAAAATCCCAAGAGAGAGGTCAAGGCTGGRTTGGGCTTGGAGCAACCTGGGCTAGTGGAAGGTGTCCCTGCCTGTGGCAGGGGTGTGGAATGAGATGCTCCTTAAAATCCCTTCCAACCCAAGCAGAAGGAGTTAAACATCCCCCCCGCAGTTCTCAGATGTGACCTCGTGGTGATTTTTCCCTTCCGTGTCCCGTTTGGCACGATTATCAATGCAGGAAAATCAGGAACATTAGTCATCCTAAAAGGGTTATTACTCAAGATGATTTAAATTGTGAAAATGTCAGCGGGGCTGGCGCGCTCCCGGCCCCGGATGCCGTGATTTACACCCCTGACACCGCTCTGCTGCCGAGGAGAGCCRGGAAAAGGGATGGCTCGGACATCGGACTGCTCGGGATTCAGGATGTGGCCACAGCAATAAAATAGCCCGGGGTTTGCCAAGGTTTCCTGGGGACAGAAATCCTAGGGGGGGAAAGGTTTGGAGAGTCAGATCCCCATAGGTTGGGTTGGAGAATCTTGGTTTTCCAAATGTGGAGCTGGCACCGGCAGTGCTCAGCCTGTTTCCCAAAGAGCAGAACCCAGCAGATCCCTGGAAGCATCCAAGGCCAGGCTGGACAGGGCTTGGAGCAAGGTGGGGACGGATGGGTGGGCATGGGTGAGCTTTGAGGTCCCTTCCCACCCAAACCATTCCACGGTCCATCAGCGCTGCCTCTCGCTCGGCCCCGGTCACGCGAGGGTCCCGGTCCCAGCGTTCTCCGGGATGTGGGAATTGGGACAGCGCTGTCCCTCCCGGGAGCCCTGGGCTCACCGAGGGTGTCTCCACAGATGAACACCTCTCTCCTGGGAAGCATCGGGATGCTCAACTCCGCGCCCCAGCTCCGCTGCGTCAAGACTTACCAGGTGCCGCCGGTGCAGCCGGCTTCTCCCGGCTCCCACAACGCGCTCCGGCTGGCCCGGCTCATCTGGACCTCCAACCGCAACGTCATCCTCATGGCGCACGACGGCAAGGAGCACCGCTTCATGGTCTAGGTATTCCCGGGAATTCGCCCGGCAGCGGCGCGGGTGGCTCTGAGGGGCTCACCCCATCTTCGCCGGCCGGCTCGCGGCACCGACAGCTTTTCCTTGCATCCAGGAGGAAGGCGGCACCGGCGCGGGGAAGCCGCTCCGTGCGTGGCCCGGCAGAGCGGGATCGGGAGCGGCTCRTCCCGATCCGCAGTGGCAGGACCCCCCGGCTGAGCCCGGCCCCTCCTCGCTGGATGTCATCCAACCCCTTTTCCCTGTGGAGCCTCCCAGAATCTCAGTGTTTACCAAAAAGGCTCGTGTTTACATGGACGTTCTCCTGGTGACCGTGGAATGCTGGTGGGTGATGCACCCAGAGCCAGGTACCTGCCTGGGAACGGGGAGGGCTGGAATTTGGAGGGGGGGCCATGGCCTGTGTGCTGATCCCAAGGGGATAAAGTCTCCGTTTCTGAGAGAATTGGAAGTGCTGCTGTGCCCAGGCTGGAAAGAAAAATGATAGTCCACATGTAAATAAATAATTTAAAAATCCCGTGAAATGGAACAACAAACTTGGAAAAAAGGAGTATTTATATAGAAAGGTGGTGTTTGCCACCAGTGCAGGTATTTATTTAAATAAAGGACAAAAAGGAGCTGTTTTGAGTGGAAAAATTATCAAAACTATGGAAAAAGTGAATTATTGACTGGATGTACTGAAAGAGTTCCTTCAGTAGGAATGTTCCTGTTGTGACACTCGCTGTGACTGTGTTTCCTTCTTACATATCTGATTCTGTGGAATATTTCGTGTGAGATTTGCTGGTTTCTGCTCATGGGAAAGAGAGAAAAATCTCTCCAGTCCTCTTTTATCTCAGTATCTCTGTTTGTACAGCTCTCCCTTGGCTGCAGAGCTCTCACCTGAGCTAAAAATGGTACTTGGAGACCAAAAATGAGGGAATTAATTTCTCAAATGGCTCCTGAAGAGAAAATCCATTTATTTTTTTCTGGTTTGGGTTATTTGTGTTACACCCAGGTGGGATTTGCAGCCCAGACGCTCCATATCTATGTGCTGTTACAATTCAATTAAAAAAGCAGGAAACTCAGACCATTAGGAATGTTGAACACAAACTGCTGGGAAGTCCTGTCTTTCCCAGTGGCAATTCCCGATCCCGTTGTTCCAGTGTGAGCTTTCCGTGCGTATCCTTGACGCTGTGTTTGGCCTCGTCCCTGCAAGTGTAGAGGTGTCCGTGGCTTCCATGGCAGCTTCCAAGTGACACGATGGGACACACCTGGATGAGAAGGGGGTGGTGGAAATCACCGTGTGACGGTTCCAGTGTCTGCTTCTCCACGAATCCGCTCCCTGCCCTCTATGGATTCAAATTCCCAGTGTAGATAATGCTTGTGGAATAAAACTGGACTGAAACGTGTTGGTTTCCAGGGGTGTCAGTGATTTCCTGCTGCTGATTTGTGTTGTCACAGATCTGTCACTCTTTAAGGAGTTTCTCCCTTTTCCTTTGGAATGAGAGCAGAATCCTGGAATGGTTTGAGTTGGAAGGGTTTTAAGGATCATCTCATTCCCTGCCATGGGCAGGGACACCTTCCACTATCCCAGGTTGCTCCAAGCCGTGTCCAGCCTGGCCTTGGACACTTCCAGAGATCCAGGGGCAGCCACAGCTTCTCTGGGAACCCTGTGCCGTGGCCTCATCACTCTCACTGACAGGAATTCCTTCCCAATATCCCATCTATCCCTGCCCTCTGGCACTGGGAAGCCATTCCCTGTGTCCTGTCCCTCCATCCCTTGTCCCAGGTCCCTCTCCAGCTCTCCTGGAGCCCCTTTAGGCACTGGAAGGGGCTCTGAGGTCTTGCTGGGGCCTTCCCTTCTCCAGATGAATAATCTCAGTTCTCCCAGCCTGGCTCTGGAACAGAGGTGAATTCCCTAAAGGAATTAATTACAATAAATAAACTGACTCTATTCCACTGTCTCTGGGCTGGAATCTGTGATATCCACTGTTTTTAAGGAATGGTGGAATAAGGCAGAAGCCCCAGTGCCATGGGATRTGCTCTGGAGCAGGTCAGGCATGAACTGATCAGTCTCCAAACAAAAACAARACAGGAATTGTGTGAATGCTGTGGCTATCCTCAGCTTCTGTTCCTGGAAGCTGGGTGGGCAGTGCCAGGTGGGATCCACAAAAGAGGGAAGGGGCAGAGGCAGCAGCTGGAGAAGCCTCTCCTCTCCTTCAGCTGCCGGGCAGAGCTGAGCCTTGGAAAATCAATACTTGGGAGCGAGGAGGGAAATATTTCCAAGCTGCAAGTGGAGGATGTGTTCTGACAAGGCCGGGATGCTCCGGYGGCGTGGGAGAGGGAGGGAAGCAGAACCATTTTTAACACCGGACACCTCGAGGTGGGGTTGGGTGAAGGAGCCAAACACCAAAGGTCCTGGAGCAGAGCCCGGAGAATTCCCAATACGGGATATGCTGGGCCGGCTGCTGCTTTCCAGGTGGGGGAGACATAAAGGGAGAACTTGCTGCTCCCTGCCATCTCCTTCAATGGGAATTACAGCCCATGGAAGACCGGATTACACCTGGAGGCATTCACCTCCCTGCTTTCCATGTGCTCTCAGGGCCATTAATCCCGCTGGATTTGCCCTGAGTGCAATTCCATGCACAAAGACCCAGCGTTTAGTTTTATTGCCGCAGCCTCAGTTTTGGACAATGAAATGTCCAGCTGCGGAGTTGGGTCCCACATGGAACATTCCACAGCCTTCTCCTGCTCCTCCACCTGGGAGCTCACCACGGTTTCCAGGGAGCTGAGGAGGCAGGAAAACAGGCTTTGCTTCTGTCCAAGCTGTTCCCAGCTTTTAGAAAACTTAAGCAGCGTTACTACTTCTGCCTGAAAAAAAAAAAAAAAAAAAAAAAAAAAACAGGAACAATCTGGATGAGAGCCTCCGGTGTGATAAATTGACACTCCATCCAGCGGTTGCCTGGAGCGCGCTTTGAAGCAGGAGAGGCTCCTGGGGAACTTCCCCCTCTCTGATGTCTGAAAATTAAAAATTAATCCGCTATGAAAAATTAAAAAGTGAAACTTTCTGCTCTTTCAGCAGCAGAGCTTTTGGAATGCTGATGTGGGGCTGGGAAGGGAGGCTGAGTGACACCGCCGGGAACATCATGGAGGGCTGCTGCAGCCCAAGATCGGATTTAAATTGATTTTTGTAGATTGAAAATCTGCTTGCAAAGGACTCTGGCCGCATAAAGAGGAGTAAATATTTATTTATTGATGTAAATAACCTTAAACAGACGTTTACTAGCTCCCACGGAGCTCCTCGCAGATTGGGGGTCTCACGAGCACCTGCAATGGTGAGGAAGAAGTCACGCGACACCACACCAAAGATGGCGGCACGAAGGACCCCTCCGCGGAAAAGCGGCTACGCGGCAGCCTGAATTAGACGCCTACCCCGACGCCTGCCCCGCGCAACGAGCGCGATCTCGCGCGTCGCTCTCCGCTGTGGGGACATACGTGGCGCGAGAGCAGGGTCGGTGTSGGAGTCSGCGTTGCGCTCAGGCAGTCGTTTAAACGCCTTGCTGCCCTCAGGGGACCTTCCMKAAGCCCACACCAAAGATGGCGGCACAACCGGATGTGGMTTCTGCCAGCACCTGAGATGGCGGCTTCGAGCGGAAGTCACGTGACGCCGCAGCCAAGATGGCGGGTCGTGACCTTTTCAACATGGCGGCAGCGGTCCGCGGATGAGGCAAACACGGAATATTCGGAAAAACGACAGTCCCAGACCTGCCTCTGCCATCCCCCTGCCCGACGGAGCCGCGCCGCGGGAGCCGGGAGCAGCCGGGAGGATTCCGCTCGTCTTTTCCAGCAGGTGAGGGCGGCGAGCAGGAGCTGGAAGCGGGAAGGGTTCCCAGGCAGGGCGAGCAGGGAGAATTTCAGCTCCCGGCGGCTCTGGGAGTGCGGGACGGACAATCCCTTTCGGGTTTGCTTTAGGAATTGAAGACATGAAGTGATTGTGGAGGTGCTGGCGTTTCTTTTAATGTAGTTTTGTTGAGGTTCTGGCTCGGTGCCTGTATTGTAGCTRCTGTTGGCTGAACGGGCGCCCCCGATTTCCCTGGAAGGGCCTGCTGTGTTCCCTGCCTCCCACAGTTTGGAATCCCAGCGGTGCCTTTGAGATGGCTCGTGGTGTTCCCAAGAGGGGCATTTCACCCTATCCTTTACAAATGTAGGGAAATGAGCATCCAGTGATGCCTTGTCATATTATTTCGTGTTTGAGCTCGGTGAGGAGGGCATGTGGCAACATCTGCTGTGTTTATGGAGACTTTATTCCCTGTCCGTTCCCATCCTTCTCCTTCAGCTCCCCATTGCCCGCGAGGGAAAAGCCRCATCCATGGACACGGAGGGGACATTCCGTGCGGAGCGGCTCCTGGCTGTGGCTGAAAGGTCTGTGAGTGGAAGGCAGGGATATATTGGCTCACAACGCAGTTGGAAAACGTTTTCCATGGGTCCTGGAGGTTGACTTGGAAACCTCTGGTGTTGGGTTAAAGAGGCTGTTTTTTATTCTGGAATACTTATCTCTCACGCGATTAAAGACAATAAAACTGTATCAATGTGGGTTGAATCAGTTTATTGGAATTGGTTCAATACAGCAAATCATGGAGAAGGGGGTTCAGCATCCCTTGGTTGGAGCTGGCAGCTCCTCCTTGTTGTCCCTTCATTCTTTTGATTCCTTTCAATGACTTCGTAAGCCATTTCTGCAATTCAGATCTACGAGGAGGAGAACAGCRTTCGTGCCCTGCTGGACTGGGAAATCCAAGTCCAGTTCCTTGGAGAGCTTGAGGGGATGGGRAGCTGAGCCTCGGGCTGGGTTTTGGCAGCGGGAATTGGGCGAGGAGGGGAGAGGGGAGATC